>JBBPCX010042804.1:0-15290 GCA_037974365.1 Hydrocynus forskahlii | reverse complement strand
CTCTCTCTCTCTCTCTCTCTCTCTCTCTCTCTCTCTCTCTCTCTCTCTCTCTCTCTCTCTCTCTCTCTCTCTCAGTCCTCTGTGGGCTCCCTTTTGGGGTTGGGCGTGTGGCTGTATGGCTGTGTCTGGGATGTGTGGCCCTGGGTCCTTCTGTCTCATGCCTTCGGGGCGGGGTGTGGTGCTCATGCGCCCTCAGCAGCGCTAATTACCCTCCACTTCCAGTAACAAAATGGTTTACACTTAAACACACATACAAGGGTGTAAAAAATATAAAACATTTATTTTTATTTGTTAGAGAGTTTGGAGTTGGAGGTTTTATTTGTTGTTGTTTTTGTTTTGTTTTGTGTTTTTTTTAAGGTTACTAGAAACTTTTTGTGTTATAGATTTGTTTCTGTATGTCTTGTTTCTGCTTTATGTTATTATTATTATTTATTATCATTACTATTATTATTATTATTATTATTATTATTATTATTATTTATTGGTTTTTTTGTTTATTGTTTTTTTTTCACTGTGGGGTGAGGGGTAAGCTTGGAGCGGACTTAATAACAGTTTTTATAAAATGAAACCACAAATTAAAAATAAAGTTGTCCTCCGAAGAGGGGGGGTGGTGGTGGGCAAAAAAAAAAAATACATTGGATCAGCTATTCAGGTCTAATTGGCTTTGTGAAGAAGGCTTCTGCTGCTAGTTTGCTCAGCCGTTGTCACTGATATCACATGTGATTAATTATTTGACATTTTTAAACAACACAGCTTGTAATGTGAATGCAGCCTGATTGTGGCAAAAGATATGTTGATCAAGCACTTACACTCATACGAATAAAGGTGGTGTGAAATAGTGTGCAGTATGCTATAATCTGTAGTGCCCCCAAGCCAATGCCCACTGACAATATGAGTACGAGTTTGTATTATAATTAAATTATAACTAAAACTGACTAAAAAAACCCGTTTCAGCATGTCAGTTAAGGTAGTAACATCCTGAGAAAATAAACATGCATGTGTTTCTGGTCAGAAACTTGTAAACTTTGCACTTGCTTTAATAATAATTTGGTAGAATGTGTTGTAGGTTTAAGCAATCATACTTTTACAGCCTACAAATTACATTTTGTCAAAGTATGTGGCCAGATCTTACTGTTATAAATTTGAGGGTTGTAGGCTAAATTTAATGTAGTATATTGTTATTATTTTTGTATGCTGAGGTTTATATTATTACATTTTTTAACTACTGTGATGTAACCACATCAAATGTGTAAGTCATTATAAAGCCATTTTCAGTCTGAACATTCACCACAAGGGAGGGCTAGGAGCATTTAAATCATTTTGAGTATCATTCAACGGGAAACCCATATTACACTTACTCTTGTACACATTTATAGCTACAGATTTCATATTGTGTGTCACATATTGTCTGTTAAAAGTGGGCATATGAGAACACTGGATTAATCATCAAAATGTAACTGACTAATATAACTGACAGTGATAGACCTAGAGATAAATGTGATTTATTTTTAAGCTTTTTAAAGCTGCGGATCCAGCTTTGATACCCATCACAACAGATACAACCTATTGTAGATTCACTATACTATGTAAAAGTTCTATATACTTTGAATGTTCTTCCAGGAACCTTTACATTATGCAGAGGTTGCATTTAGGGAATCTATATTTTTGAAAGTGTACAGTCCTGTGATAAAATGTGGTCCTGGGTTACAACCCCTAAACTCTGGAAACTTTTATCCCAAATCATCCACTCTTGTTTGTTCATCTCCTCTTTTGCTTTCTGGAGTAGTTGTTGTAGTGTATTATGGCCTCATATGTTTTTGAAATGTTCAATCTAATCAAATTTCTTGTCTTGTTTTCTTATGGAAATTCTCATCGTTTAATTCCCATCTATATACAGTGCATTATTATTATTATTATTTATTTATTCATTTATTCCCCTTAACACTGTGCTGTGGACCCATGTTTAAATTTAAATCATTGCCTGTAGGTGGCAGTTTGCATTAGATGCTCTTACCCATTTCATGATACAGTGAGCCCTGCTTTATGGATGCTGTTTTCCGTGGAGATGGCTCTGCGATCTTCATGAGCTCATTACAACACTGTTTCCACTGACCTGTGCAAAGAAAACAACCATGGTTCAATTTTCTTTCATGTATTGATAAAAAAAGTCCTAGGAAAATATAATGTGAAAAATGCTCTTCACACTAACATTATTTACAAACATGCTTCATTAAAGGAGGTTACTGCTGATATGTGAACAAAGTTATTTAGAGTGGGTTGATGTGAACTGCTTAAGCAAATAGCAAGAAAATGTACTGAATCAGATTTTCTTCACAGTGGTGGTGAACAGTCTTTGCAATTCCTATGTAATGTTAACTAGAATTCAAATAAATATTTTGCCACATAATGTCTTACATGTACTCCATGACCAAAAAAAAAAATGTTTAAAATCAATTTTAGTTCAAAATTTTCTCAAAAAAGTGTTTGATTCATATGTAATCAATGCATATTCAAAACCATTCTTTCTTTAGAATTACTTAGACATTTTCTTTAGAGCTACTTAGAATAAGCACAAACTAGGGTGATTATTCCATTGCATTGCTTTAAAGAACATTGTCTCAGCATCCTTATTTTAATAGTGTGGAAATGGAGTGTTATGTTTTTTAAATGGAGGAACTGTATTAAAACATAAAAAGAGCTTGTATGTTTGGGCAAGGCCTGGTACTGCACATGTGTCACAAAAGCCATAAAACACAAATGGCGACACCTGTCATCTGAAAGCACTACAATCCTTACCTGCATGGTAATAAATACATGACAAGGAGACAGCAAATTACAGCTTTGGACAGGACACATTTCTGAGAGACTGCGCACTTGCATGTGTATAATGCACATGCTAGTGCGCAGGATGAGATATGTGGGAAACAGAAATGTACTGTATTTGAAAGGTGCGAGTGCTGCGAGTGGCACGTCTCAATTACATTTTACAACTCGTGACATAGTTACAATTCCTGCAGCTGGTTTTTCAAACCTTCCTGCAGACAGAATTCCAGACAGTTACATGCAACAAAGACAAACCACATAGACAAAAAGACAGCAACAGTCTAGCTGAAGGGTACTGAGATCAAAAGCTTAGTCATAGCACAATTACCTATTGTTCACAGAGCGAAAGAACATATATATGGTATTAAGAGGTGAAATATTAATAATGTATATTCCACTCATATTAATTAAGAGTTGGGCGATAGGGCAATATTTATTGCTAATGTAATAAATGACATCATGGTATGCTATTCCAAGTACATAAAGTGCCCTGACCAAAATGCCCTGACTCTGTTTAATGACATACAGAGCACAATTCATGATTTTAAACTGCATTTACTGCATCACAGTGTGTATAAAATGCTGATAAAAATCCTTTGTACTCATTGGTACAGGCTTACTGTTTTCAGACAGTGGCTCAAAGGCAGAGCTAGGAAACTACACACGGCTTGTGGCGCCTAACTGGCCCACCTGCAAACATTGTGCAATCAAAACAACTCTGATCCACTGAGGCTCGGACTCCTCAGAATCTCTGATGGTGCACTGTGTTATCTGGTATCAAAATATTAGCAGCAGATCCTTTAAGTCAGTTGGGAACTGTTAGTTGGGAAGTGGGGTCTCCGTGGATCAGACTAGTTTATCCAGCACATCCCACAGATGTTTGATTGGATTGAGAGCTGGGGAGTTGAGAGACAAAGTGTTTGTCATGTTCCTCAAACAGTTCCTGAACAGCATTTGTAGTATGGCAGGGCTCCTTAAAATGCTGAAAGAGGCATAGTAATCAGGGAACACTGTTACCATGAAACAGTGAACTTGGTCCACAAAGTGGCATACTATATGCATGCGGGACCCAAGGTTTGCCAGGAGGACACTGACCAGAGCATCACACTGTCTCTGTTACCTCACCTTCTTCCCATGGTATCATCTTATCCTCAAGTAAGCTACACACACACCTGGCTGACCACATGACGTAAAAGAAAATGTGACTCATCAAACACCAGGACACCATCTTCCACTGCACAAGTTACCCCTTGTCTGTCATAGCATTTCTTGTGAAATGTTCATGAAGTGCCGTGATGTGATATTTTTGTTAGACCATACACCCTTAGCAATAAGTTATTAATTAATTGCAGTAATTAAGCACAAAAGCACTCAGTTTAGTCCCCATTTTCACAACATTATCCTGACATCTTCCATATGTTGGCTTATCTGCAGGCCAGGTAATGAATGTTTACACTACTGTTCAAAAATTCAATCAATGTTTTCAATTAAATAAAACCAATCTGGTTCAGATAAATGTATAAAATTGTACTAATATTTGACTAATATGTTACTCTTGTTCCTCCAGATCTTTTAGATAATTAGTGTTCAGAATGAGGTAGATTATTCTAAAATATACAGTAATATTGATTAATACCCAGAATGGCTTGCATTTAAAAAGCAATGATTGATACTTATGCTTGGTGACACAATGGTCTTGTAAACAGATGTCCAAATATTGCATTAAACATCTTAAAATGTCATTAGTAATATGTAAATCTACACAGCATAAGTCATTGTACATAAAATAGTACAAGAAAATTCATATAAAAGTGATTTCAAACAGGTTTTCACATTTTCACAAACTGAACTGAAATACTTATGCGGTGTATTAAATTACAGGATGTATCAGAGGATGTGGAGGTGTTTAAGAAGTAAGCCAGAATATGCTTACATGGCTACAGGCAGGACATTCTTTTTCACAAAAGCAAAAGTATTGGTCTCCACCCTTCTCTGTCAATTTCCATCAGGTTGGAACAATGCTCCTGTTATGTACTCTGGGGACATTCCAAGAGGTGTGTATATCTGTGTGTGTGGATGTGTGTGTGTGTGTGTGTGTGTGTGTGTGTGTGTGTGTGTGTGTGTATGTGTGGGTGGGTGGGTGTGTGTGAGTGTTTGTGTGTGTTTATGCTGAGATGTCATTTTCGGTGCAGAGTGATGTAACTATGTGACCCTATGTAACTATGAAAAGAAAATATACAACATGAGTGTATATACTAATCAATATAAATGGCAGTAGTTGCTGCTTTTGGGACAAATACATTTACTACTCCGTACCATCGCCGTTAGAAACAAAATCTCAATTTTTATAATTTTTTTTTTCTTTTTTCTTTTTTTACATAATTTTAAAAGACCATCTGGCCTTTGCACTGTGTAAAAGTGGACCACCAAAAATAAAAAATTCACAAGAATGAAGGAATGAAGGAATGAAGGAATTATTTTTTTTCCCTTTTCCTGTAAAGTTTTTTAGAAACAAAACCAAGTATCTAAAAAACTTTACAGGAAAAGGAAAAAAAATCATTCCTTCATTACAGGAATGATTTTTTTTTTCCATTACTATCCACAATGCAACCAGATACAGATGATGAGCAGGTGACACAGCTCAGTTTTACCACAGAGAGAAAGGTGTTTGTGCCCTCTGAATGTGGGCATAACTTCCTTGATGAATTCTTTCATTTCATCTTATAATGATGTGAAAGACTGATGACACCTGACAGTGTTTAAGGTCACTTTGTTCAGTGATTCATGCTACCTTTGACAGAATTCATGCTACCCTCGACAGAACACCCGGAAGCATAATTAATGTGTGTGTGCGTGGGGGCACTCTACATTGCGGCTGTTTTTCGGGGGTTATTGTGGGGATTTTAATTGTTATAAAGCTATAATGGTGCTGCTCCCCATGCTCTGGACTCTGAGGGCACCTTGTTTTTCTATAACAAACTAGATAAAACATGAATGTCCTGCAGTGGTAAATCAATTTTATAATTGATTTGATTACTTTAATGTTTAAGTTGAGATTTACAAGAAACATTTGAACTGCAGCTGTGTAATGGTGTTAAAGGGGATACTGCTGTTAAAAAGCACCTTATTTGTTTAAAGTGTTTGCAAACCAAATGTTATTGCACGTTTGTTCATATAGCAGTACTTTTAATATAAAAGTGCACAATACACTACTTTTGAATTCATCATTGAATTTTGCGTATAATAATGCAATTTTAATCGCTGCCCAGGATTACTTTTTACATTTCAGAAATATTTATGCATCAGCTACAGCAGATATGTCCATGAAAAATATCAGGAATTGGTATCAGCCAACGATTTCCATATCGATGCATCCCTAAGAGGCATGCCTTTGGCTTGTCATAGTACACATAAAAGCAATTCTTTATTCAAGTGTTAGATATTCACTTCTCTGTGTCACATTTCCGTTACATCGGTAGGAATTTATTGTGACACTGGAAGTACCTAAAATATCAGCCTGAAATCATTTACACCTTGTTAACTCCTTGTTCCTGGGCAAACTGAGCATGATTCATCGTGCCATTTCATTGAAGCAGACATGGCAAAATTATATTAACTAATTACATCATTCCACTTCCTACCACTCCCTGATTTTACACAGAAATAGACTGGAAAAACGCCTGTCAGTTCCGAAGAGAGACATCACAGGATCTGGGTGGAGTTTCAAAACCGGATCCTAGTCCTAAAATCCAGATGAAAACGTGTACTAGGCTATTTAAATGAAGAGAATATTCATCTCCTTGCAATGTATTGCCTAGTTTCCTGCGTGCAAATTAGATCTCTAGTTATTTTTTTAATTATTTTCATCTTAACTATTTGGATGTGATGTTTGATATGGATTCTGCCTGTTTACTGGATTTTTGGATTATTGCTCACTTTGCTGCATTTCCGTATCTGGTCATGATCACTGAAAAACTGTTCAGCAATTTACATTATTCCCTTGACCATTGTAACCTACATCAACCTTAACTGACCTGCAATTTTGATGCTTCAATATATTTAAATTTTTTATAGCTGTTTACAGAAATCTGGACTTATGTATCGACTCCACTATAACCATACACCAACATAAACTGTTTATGTAATCTCATATTGATAAACCCAGCAAAAGGTATAATACAGCTATCATCCCACTCAAAATAGCTTAATGCTAAATAACATCTGTTCTGCTATTACTGATACTGCAGATACTGACACAGATCTCCCACTTATCTGATCATTTTCTTTTCTATAAATATAGCCATTCGTGCCTCCTACAAGCAACTAATAGGAACAATGTGTTCGTGGGTGTTTGTTTTCCTTCCGCAAGATTCTAGGCCAGTGAGTGAGATAAGCAAGTCTTCAGTAAGTTCTAGGGGTGGAATTCTCAATAACCCACATAACTTAACTTGAAAGAAATGCTTACCCATTAGGAACCTCTTGTTTGAGTGGACGATGGGAATAGAACAACACTGGTCAGTTTCTGAAGGACAGAAACGTGAGGCTGAACCTGTTCTATGATGTTTGAATGTGGGCCCTGTTCTAAATGAGTGCTACTAAGACAAACGTTGCCACACTCCGCAGGGCACACTGGTGTCTGACTAGTCACTGCTCTGCTGGAATAAGTGTACACAGATCAAAACTAATAAGACACCAAAGTCGAGGGACATTAAAAACCAAAATCAAATATGTTCTGTGGCATTTAGAACTGTGAGTAGCCAAAAATACCAAACACCACAGGACAGGCTCATATTCAGCTAACAGGTTCTGTAACAACACTTGTTTAGAAGGTTAAGGCTCATATTGCTAAGGGGAAATTTGCTGTGCATGCTCCCTGTTCTCTGGTGTGTTTCATAATTTTTCTGAATTTTTGCTGGTACTATTTCTCAGCAAGGCATGTCTGTGAACTTCTACACCACCAATCAATGGAACCCATTGTCAATGTTCAAAATGTATAAAATCTGGCTTTTTACTACACTGATGTGGAATAAAATTCTGACACATAATAATTTTGAAATCTGTCAAATAGATATTTCAAAATATGACTATGCCACCCAAACACAATGAAATCTCCAACATGAAAATGAGCCTTCTGATCAATCACAAGAAATCATCTTGACCAATCATGGTTCCAGAAGAGTGTTTCTCTGGGTGTTATAAAGAAATTCAAGCAGTTATTTCAAAGACTTAAGATGGCGCGTTTATTTTGCTCTCTGTGGAAATGGCAGAAAATGAAGATCCCAGTGTATGTAAAATGCAGAAAATGTTGCAAGTGTGGGACCAGTTAACACTGCGTAAGGCGGACAACGTAGTGCAGTGTAGCCGCCGGTGCTGCTCAGCGTCTTAGCGTGTTTGTACTGTTTTAGTCGCTAATTATAACTTAATAGTGAGTTAGCTTAACGTTTTGGACGATTGTCAAACTATGTCCATCGGTCTACAACGTCATCAGCCCACAGACGAGAGACGACTGGTCCGATAAACGATAAGTTTCAGTGTGGGTTTGGCGAGTGCCTTCTCTGCACAGAGTGCGGCATGTTTAGTTCAGCCCAGCCCCTCTCCCCGTCACTAGCACTAGCCTAAAGTTTACTTGTGTGAAGTGTACATTAGTTACATATCTGACAGAGAAGGTTTCAGAGTTAGAGGAGTGCATCCGGACTTTAACTGGGGATAGGGGACGAGAATCAGGTGTGTTGCTAGCCAGTCCGGGTGCCTTAGGGGAAAATAGCCTGCCCCCGACTCTGGCTGTAGAGACCCCACAGCAGGGAATTGGGTCCACCACCCCCAACCCCCCAGGGAGCACAGGGTCAACTACACTGGATAATTCATAACACAGACCCGAAGAAAGGATGATTCTTAATCAACATTCACCAATCACTATCCAACTCAGAATCACAGTTCTAACAAACATAACCTGGCAGACCAGGTGTGCAGTCTTTGTGGGCCCACCCCCTTGCACATGATGCACTGTAGCATGTGTGACAACCAACCCCAAAAAAGATGTGACAACCTACCCAAACTGACATTTTTAGCTCTTTTGGAGGCTAGTCCCCACATGTATTAGCATGGCTAAGAAAAAACCTAACTAAATTGTAGCTCTCTCTTTACACTTTAAAAGAGAGAGAGAGGACACCTGTCAAGAAACAGGATATACAGTCTTGACTAGGGCCCCATTGTGGTCAGTATTAGCATTAGTACTCCTAAGAAGGACAATCTTTGAACCAGGGACAAGGTCATAGTTGCCCAAAGCTCACGGATGCCTTTGTTATTTTGATACAGCATACACCATCTGTGTTTTACACTCCATAGTTCTTACTGTCAGAAAGTAAATTACAGAATCAATCCAAGTAGCTTCAGTTTAGCTCTAGTAGTTCTTTAGTTTCTTATCACGTTGCGTGTGTTTATGCATGAAAGCAGTTTGCGTGTTACTAGCCTGTGCAGAGGACTGTGACAGACAAGACACAATGTGACTGATAAGTATGTTGATCTGAGCTGCTTACCAGCAGACCAAGGACGTCATCACATTCTTGCTGATATTGTCCGAACACAAAAAAGGGCTTTTTGTGATCTCAGATGTCTGTGTTCAGGTCATAAAAAAAACGTTGCCAGAAAGTCTCAATGTAAGCTGGAAGTGGCATGGTGGGTGTTTGTGTGTATCTGTGGGTGGGTGGATGTGTGTGTGTGTGTATGTACTTACTCATGTCATAAAAATGCTGCCAAAACGCTTCCATCCAACTGTGTGTATCATGATGTGTGTGTGTGATCAGTGGGTGCGTAGACTCCCCCTGTACCGACTGGTTGGTAATCAAGATACTTGGAGTGTTTAAGACTGGGTCTTTTTCTGCTGCACGTATCCGGGTATCCTGAAAACACACACACACAGACACACACACATACTTAAAAGATAGATCTGCTTATTTTTCATTCTTTCTGTTCAATGACATGGTTAAAATGTAAACAAAGTCATTCAGTTGGTCAGAGTTGGTTTGTGAAATACTGAATGATCCCAGATGTCTGAAAACTTTAATACCTCTAAAAGCTGCCTGAAAGAAAAGTGTCACATAAAATGTTTATAAATATACTGTCTGATGCCTGTGATGGTTTTATGTGAGGTTTGAGATCATCACCACACTTTAACAGGGACAATGGCTACTGAACATACTGACTGCGTCTGCTGCTCCCTGATAAAAGAAAAATATTTCTTAAGTTAACTTGCTAACTTGCTGTTACTCAGAAGTAGCCTGATATACTGTTCGATCAATATTTGAACTGCAGCTGTATAACCATGTTAAAGGGAACACCGCTGTTAAAAAGCACCTTATTTGTTTGAAGTGTTTGCAAACCAAATATTATTGCACTGTTCATACAGAAGTACTTTTAAAATAAAAGTGCATAATACGCTACTTTTTAATTCATCATTGAAAAATTCACAGATGAGAACAGATTCAGAAAACATTGGCAAGACAAAACATTTTTAAAATCTGAAGGGACGCATTTAGTAGCATAGGAGACTTTAGTCTTTTGCATTTTAGAATATGTCACACAGCTGTCACAGTAAAGATGCATAGCCTGTGTTATCACTTCACAAACTTCTTTGCTTACCCAGAGCTAAACCACACCCCTTGAGATTGTTTTGGTGGGAAAGAATTTTATTTATCAACACAGCCATATCTTTCTCACTAAAATTTTACTTTCTATGTTGTTTCAAACTTGGTGACAAATGTTTTATTAATATGTGTTTCTACACCCTGTATGGGAGGGTCTGTGCTCAGTCTGTGTGAAACTCTATATTTATGGACATTGGATGTGCTTATCACAGGCACATCAAGGCACATTTTATGCTGTGTCTGTTCCCACATGTACATTTGACCTTTTGTGCCTGACCATTTTTACATCCATCATTATAATACTGATTTTTGCATGACGCGAATCAATTGCATGCCCTGTAACAAATTTGGGAAGACTCTGAAGCACATGATCTTCAGGTCATCATCCCAAGTGCCCGGCACCAAGTAAGTCATAACGCCCCCCCCAGCACTTGGCTGTTGATCTGTGGAACATATTTGGAGCAATGGAGTGCCATTCAAGACATCCAACAGTCTCTGACTAGCTCTGGGGTTAACTGCAATCAAATCCTCACAGCTGTGTTGCCACATCTAGTTTAAAGTCTTCACAGAAGAGTAGAGGCTTTCACTGCAGCAAAGACATGTGTTGGGTGGCTCCATTATTAAAATTCTTATTTTTAAAAGAAATGTAGCATAAACAGGGTCTTCAAACCTTTGTACATACTGTGTAAGTATGTAGAGTCTGTTCCAAAAACCCTAAAAGTGCAACAGTGTGACAGATAGATTTGTCATTATTGTCATACACATTTGTTTCCTGTATGTTATAAATAAGATAAACACAACAGCTGCAGAATTTAGCAGCCATAATTTCAGCTCTTGAGCTCTCCTCTATGCATGTACACATGAACAAGGCCAAGTTGTGTGTACCGTATTGTATACTTATTAAAGGTGAAATACACAGTTAAGCAATAGACCCTAAAAGGAAATGTATTATCAGTCATGTGATTCCAGCCATGATACTACTAGTGATAACGCACAACATCAAGTGTTCTGTTAAAGACAGGTTGAGAATTTGACGGAGATGCTGTTATGCTCTTTTTTACAATCTGACCAAATGGGCTGCGATTTAAAATGTGATATTAATAAAGATTTAATAAAGGTGGTTGTTTTCTGTTTCTGTTTGTGCTAAAATAGAAAACAGTACTGTAGTGTATCAGTAAATATCAGGGCTGGCAGAGCACTGTTTAGCCAATCAGTTTATGCTCTCATAACTAAAAGCTTTGTAATATTGAATTTAGCATTTAGTAACACATGTTGATGTGTATAAGTAAATTTGACACCTATGAGGGAAGAGCTCATGGTAGCAGATGGTTAGGGTGTTCGCCCTGTGATCAGGAAGTCGTGGGTTCAATTCCCAAGACTGCTAAGCACGTCTGAGGTACCCTGAGCAAGGTACCGTCCCCACATACTGCTTCACTTGGTGAATGGGTTAAATGCAGAGGAAGAATTTCATGCTGTTCACACTGTGTGCTGTGGTGTGTTCATGTATGACCGAATGATCACTTTCACTTGCTTAAGGGAACTATCAGCATGGGTTTCGATAAACCCACTAGATTCGAAACATCTACAAATGTGGAAATGGTGTTAAAGATCACTGGAAATTCAGTGAATGTAGGCCTACTGAATGCTCTCAGACATTCATCTCCCCAGAAATCACTCAGTAGGTCTGAATTCACCAAAGAGCTGAACTGTACAATAGAAACAGAGTGACCTCCAGTGGTTTAACTATTAACTACACCCAAAAAGTGTTGCAGATGCAAGTATGTCTGAGCCTTACCTTGTTTATGGGAATGATGAAAGCTGGTTCTTCTGAATTTTCCATATCTTCTTGCTGATAGTAGCAAGTTAGTTCAGTCCCTTTCAGGACACCGTAGACTTCTGACCAGTTGCCAGGACAATCTCCCGGTTGCTGCACATAGAGAGCATCAACAGGATCAGCACAAAAGAATGAGGTGAGGTAAATAGTAAATAATATTAGGTACTGATTAAAGATAAAGCTCAGACCTCACAACTATTCAAAAAGATTCAAAATGATTCAATATGTCATAAAATCTCAGATTTCACCAAGAATCAATTCAATTCAGTCATTTTGCAATTTGATTAGGGAGGTTGAAGAGTAGCAATTCTCTGGTAAATCAGTGATAAAGTCTCCCAAGGAGAATTATCACAATATTTCAGCATACTGACCACCTCTCATACTTCCAGACTGACAAACGACTTCTTATCCAGGGTCGTCACTCAATTAAACAGGCCTAGAAACTTCTCTCAGAAATGACTGTTCTGCTATACACACTCTTTACTCTCATTTACACTCCCTGATGAATGGCAGCACCAATAAGCTATAGGGAGTCAGACACCCTCCTAAACCGTAACATGCCCCTATTAATGTATACACATATTCTCCGATCAGTCATGACATTAAAACTACCTGCCTTATAGTATGTTGGTCTCCCTCATGCCGACAAAACAGCTCTGATCCATCAAGACCTGGAATCCACAGGAGCTATAAAGGTGTGCTGCGGTATGTAACCAAGACAGCAGATCTTTTAAGTTGTGGTGTAAACACCCTAAACTCACACCCACATCAGAACTTATAGGACTTGGTGCAGAACCACAGACCTTCAGAGGTCTTGTGGAGTTTCTGCCTCGACAGGTCAGAGCTGTTCTGGAGGTAAGAGTGGGACCAACACAATATTAATGAGGTGGTTTCTGCCTAATATAAAATGTATTGTTTCTGTCTAAGTAAGGTAATGCAACAGGATATTATTCATTTAAGACATTTTAACCCTTTTCTGTTGGTTCATTCATCATGACATTTTTGTACATGGCAGCAGTCATTTTCAAAGTAGAAAAATACAAATATGAAATGCAAGGTTTCACCTTTTTTTCATAAGTTACTATACTTGCACAGTTACAGGGAACAAACTGGTTACAGGATCACTAACCTGGACCTTGATTTTGCCGTTCAGGACCTGTAGAGTCATACAGTTTGGTTGAGCCACCAGACGACAACACACACTGCCATAGAGCGGCAACCAGAAGGAGTTGTCCTCTAAAACATACACATACACACCAGAAACATTACATTTAATATTAGGCTGGGAAATAAAAAGACAATTGTCTAATTCCAGTTAGATAGCATATTCAATAAGCATTTTTCAATATACATTCTAAAAGTGCTAAGGGTCTCAGTCCCCTCACCTGTACCAGAGATGATCAGATCGTGGGTTCTAAATGAATTTTGGACATCGGACAGGGTCAGACAGGTGTGGGCTAATAGATGATATTTTGGCCCCCTGTGGAGAAACAATACAATTTAAAATAATTTTGCAGATCACTAAGGGTTTATATATTCCCCCTTAAAATATACCCCTATGTTGCTTTACATTTACTGCACTTATGTTTTTTTGCATATTTCTACGAAACATTTACCGCTCAATTGGTGGAAATGAATGCTCTTATGTAGTTCTAAGCTCATTGTAGTTATAATGCATGTCTGACAGGTGTTTAAAATGGGCAAACACGTGATGTAATGTATGGCTCCAATCTTATCTTCCTTAGGAATGTCACTGCCATTAGTGACATGCAAATACCAGTACTACTGTATTATTATGATGATGATGATGATGATAATAGTGACTATTATTATTATTACAGTGGTGGTCCATGTACTGGGGATCCTCCAGGTGATCCTGCTCTGTTGCTGTCTTTGTCCCTTCCTGCCTCTCTGTCTGTGCTGCCGTTCAGTCCGCAAGCTGTGGCCGACTCTAGAGCAGCAAGGAGTCTTTTACCAGAAGAGCGGCCCAGAGAGCCACTGAGACGGGCCAGCCGGCGCGGAGCCTGTGAAAGACTGAACTCCTCATCGACATAACAGCAATAGAGCTCCAACCGCAACTCAAAATCTGGGGGAACGTCAGCACTGCAGAGAGAGAGAAAGAGAAAGAGAGAAAAAAGGGAGAGAGAGAGAAAGAAAGAGCGAGGAAAATTTGTACTCTCTCAGCCTCTCAGCTCTCTCATGACCTCTGATTCAGGAGGCTTGCTATTAAATATTATTTAGGGCTTTTTCAGTATTACAGTACAAGGAGTTTGTTTTGTTTTGTGTTAAATAAAGAGCTAAATAAACTAAAAGGAACAACACAAAACACCACTGTGAGAAAACAATCAAACGGAAAAACGTACATTTGTGTAACAAAACTCACAATATGAGTGTGTCCTCAAAGCAGATGTCTGTGTGTGTCCTGTTCACCATTACCAGGTCAGTGTCATAGATCTCCTTCCCCACAGAGAGCAAGCAGAAAACTGCCCATCTGTTCACCTCTGAGACACACACACACCCACACACACACACACACACACACACATATATATATGTATATAGTGCTGGGCACATTAATGCATTATTGCATTATTTAATTAATGCTGACAATTATTTCATTGTGCGTTAACACAGCTTTTTAAAATTACTCTCATTTTGAAAGTTCGTTTTTCTGTGCTTGACCGCTTCACCTCACTTTAACAAGGACACTCTACAAACATACGGACTGCTTCTGCTACTCCCTGATAAAAGAAAAATGTTTTTGCTGGTACCTGTTCAGAAAAAAACAGAAAAAGATTTATAAATGTTAAGTTGAGATTTACAGAAATATAAAGTGTTTGCAGACCAAATCTTATTGCACTTTTGTTCATATAGCAGCACTTTTAAAATAAAACTGCACAATACAATACACTACTTTTGAATACATTATTGAATTTTGCATATACCAGTGCAATTAATCTTTGCCCAGCATTTATGTATGTATGTATGTA
>JBBPCX010042793.1:0-15290 GCA_037974365.1 Hydrocynus forskahlii | reverse complement strand
TGTGTGTGTGTGTGTGTGTGTGTGTGTGTTTGTGTGTGTGTGTGTGTGTGTGTGTGTGTGTGTGTGTGTGTGTATGGGTGTGTGTATGTGTGTGTGTGTGTGTGTGTGTGTGTGTGTGTGTGTGTGTTGGACTGTGTCTCCTGTCTGTTTACTCACATCTGCTGGTGAGAGATATTGGCAGGTTGATGTGAGATAGTGGGAGCAGTGCGGCGTTAGAGATGTGGATTAAAAGGCCCACGCAACATTTTTATTGCGTTTTATTATTTTTTTTCCATTCACGTGATTTTTTAAAATGTGATTTTTATTCACCGAACCAGCCGTACAAGATTTCCTAACCTTTATAATTAAAATGAATTTCAAGACAGGCATATGTAAATGACCTGTGTTCTGACTGGATACCCCTGCATTGCTGCTCCATTTGAAAAGCAGCCCGGGCCGAAACACTCGCTTTGACTTCGGCCTGAATGGGCTAAACCGCTGTAGGCCATGTAAACGCATCGCTCTTGTTACGTCATGCACAAAGCAAAAGTCTACACGGGCCTCGTTTGGCCTTTTAAATATGAGCGAAAGCTAAAAGGATTCAGTCAAAGTCATTTTGGACCATTTCTATTGATCAGTTCGTCATGAAATTTTGACATCATTTAAAAAAACGGTTCCCAACCTTTGCAACATTAAGGCCCACCCGTCTATCACGGCATGTTGCCAAGGCCCACTCGGCCACATTAGGTGATACTAAATAACCAACTGCGGCCCAATCAAAAGCCTTCGCCGCCCGTCAGTGGTCCGCGGCCCAGTGGTTGAGGAACCCGGATTTTTTTTAATGAACAATGAAAGAAGTGTAGAACATGAGCTGTGAACGGACCGGGGAGTAGGTGGTACATTTTGGAGCGTTAACAGCGTTTATGTATCATCTAAATTATGTATCATCTAAATTAAAACAGCTTGTTTGTACATGCTATAGACCTTTTAAGGCTCACGTCCTGGCCAGGGCCCAGACAGACGAGTGGCTGCCGCCGCTCTGATCTCGCTGATAACTCCCTCGCTGCAAACACGCACGCCCTGCTTTTACCACGAACCCCAGCACTGTTTGCTTTGAGACCGGAGAGATGTTTATTTTTTTCCCCGCTCGATTTGTGCCGCCGTATTTGCACTGTGTATCTCGTCCGTGTGAGTAGGTTTGCTCGGGCTTGCGGGCATTAAGTCCGTCTTTTCACACCAAGGAAGTGCAGAGACTGCCGACGCCCGCGCCGATATGACCTGACATGACTTGCCAGTTTTGTCATGAGTGTTTACAGAACGGGACCGTTTCTGTAGGGCTTTTAAGGCACATTTGATAAGTTAACGACGCGGCCCAGCGTGAGTAGCTGTGAAACGTGATGTCGGATCTGTAGATATGCATGTGATGAGACGCGAACGATCGGGATATCCAATTCTGCCGGAACGCCATGCGAGTCGCCGGGAAGCCACGCAGTATCAATGCAAACAAATGTCAAACCCATCATGCCGCTGGATTACGAATAAAGATCACCAGGCCTCGATCACCAGATGGCTGCACTGCGTTGCTTTTCCAGCTGCACCGAATAGGACTGCAGTCGTGGCAGAACCGCTCCGTGGCCATCAGCGTCCGGAAAAACTCGATGCATCCTTTGGCATTCTCCTGTGCATAAACGGGTTTTTATACCTCAACCATTTATTTTATGGTTGTCATTACTACGGCACTGGCAAACAGATGTTCACATCATAACGTTCAGTGCCAAATAAATTCTTACAAAGATTTTAATCATCATAAGAAACGACGCGTAGCCAGTAGGCCACAGCCAGAGAGGCACAGAACCAGAGTCAAAGCATGACAAACATGGCAAAAAAATCCAAAGGCAGAATGAGATTTTCGTGAGGCGTTAAATGACCCTGTTAAAGCTCAGCTTTAATTAGTTTGAGAGCGCCACTTAAAATGATTAATTACAACAAAGCCTTTTTTTGAGTTAGGAGTTGAGAACAACTCAAACATCATAGTTGAATCAAAAGTTCGTTGTTTACTCACAATCCCTTTTTCTCCTCTTGGACTCCAACTTATGGATGGCTGTGGCATCCATCTTTATATGGGGGGCAGCATTCAGGTTTTAACGAAAAAAAAAAACACAGAATAGACCTTAAATTAACGTATTAAACTTAACAACAAGGTCCTGGGTTCAGTTCCTTTCTGTGTGAGGGCTTCCACCAGGAGCTCCAGTTTCCACCTACAGTCTCAGGACGTGCACATCAGGTGAATTGCGGTTGCTAAATTGCTCCTAGATGCGAATGTGAAAATGGTTGTCTGTGTTTCCTGCGATGGAATGGCAGCCTGTCCAGGGTCCTTCACCCTGTGTGTGCTGGGAGAGGCTCCAGAGCCCTCTGCAGCCCTCGTTAAGGATGAGCACCGCAGATGATGAAAGAAAAAAACGACCTTTTTGGATGTAATAGCCACGTTGCTATGAGCCCGTTTTATTGGATGTTCAATTAACCTCAAATTTTTGATGAGCCACAAATGATCTACAACTGCATTCAAGTGAGGCCCAAGTGAAAAAAAATACCAGGTCCAAAAAAACTCCTTTGGTCTCAAGTTCCCTGCAGAAATGCAGTGGAAGCTCTGAGCATCTATCAACCTAGAATTTCTGATTCGTCTCTTTTTGTATCGTTTTGGTCTAAAATAAAAGGCTGAGGCTCAAGACTGAGAGGTGAGATGAGGCAAGAAAGTCAAGTAGGTCCACCGTCATTTCAGCCACAGACACACAGCACACAATGAAATGAAACAACATTCCTCAGGACCTTGGGTGCAACACGAACAAAAACAGAAACAACACCAGACTGCAAACGTCCAGACAGAACAAAACACGGTGGGGAACAAAGAGAGCAGGACGGAGTGCAAGAAAAACACAGGAGCAACAGGACAAGCGCTGAAAAAGTGAAAGGGCAGCTTACTGTACAAGTCTGAACGAGTACCGCATAATGATAGACACTGTACTCTAGCAGCAGAGTCATTAAGTGTGCAAAAATGCAAATATGCAAATCTCCCATGTGAGCTGAGCCAATTCAGCAGAAAGAAATTAAACCCAGGAAGGAAATGAGGAATTTCATCAGAAGGTCTGAATGGACCTGAGCGACCAGTGGATTCCCTGCTTCACAAACCGAGTAGAAGTAGAAGAATATTAGCATTCTGAAGAGACTCTAGTCCAGTTTATGCACAGAAACCTCAAACAGTGTTTGATTTGCGCGGCGGTGTGAAGAAAAGGCAACATACCAACAGGACGGCCACACCGGAGAAGGTACATTTTTGCACCGTAGCTTGTTTTTCGGTGTATGAATTAAAAATGAAAAGCTTTTTGCCCACCAGATGAGGGCAAGGCTGTGTCAGCTGGACCGCTGCTGCGCCCTGATAACATCCCTGCAGAAGAGAGGGAACAGTATTTATCTTTCCAAGTCCTGCGCCACATGGGAGATTGATGCAAGAGCTGAAGCGGGTTTACTTAGAAGCTGGGAAAAACAATACAAACACAACAAACGACCACCGAACATAGAGACTAGCAAATGAAGTCAGAAACCCTCTAAAGATACCATACCCCTGGAGCCTCAAACCAGGCTCGGTGGCAGAATGAAGTCTGAACAGGGAGGCCTTTAGATTCCATACTATAGCTGCCTATAGGCACCGGGGGCCTATATCTGCTTTCTATCCCAAGATGTGGGTTCTTCTCAGAATGTGAGTCTAGCAGCGCGCCA
The DNA here is from genome assembly GCA_037974365.1 of Hydrocynus forskahlii. NCBI lineage: Eukaryota > Metazoa > Chordata > Actinopteri > Characiformes > Alestidae > Hydrocynus > Hydrocynus forskahlii. The sequence continues at coordinate 11,537 of JBBPCX010042793.1, read as the reverse complement.
TGCAACGCTCATGCTGCAAGGAAATGCGTGTCACTGTGTAATGACGCACCAGAGGAATCGAAATAATAATTTCCATCCTCATGACAATACTTAAGGTTTGAAAACAATGTTATTATTGTAAATGCTCGCTGTGCAAAAGCCTTCAAAACCAATCAAACAGATCAACGTAACTGCCTCGTATAACCCTCCAGCAAGTCCACGCGACTCCCCAGCTGAGCTGCCAAGCATTAACTGCTCCGGTTTTATTACACAGTCCCTCCCACTCAGCGCCTCTGTGCCAGGCGCTTGTCAAAGCAACAGGTGTCAGTAGCTTTAGACCACATTCAGGCTTTCACTAAAGCACGCAGATGCATTGTGTATTACACTGGTTTTCAGGCTGTGGGCTGCGGCGGTCCTGGTCTCACGGGGTTTCGTCACGCCATCATGACGTACAGTCTGCGATCACGCTTTAGGACAGGACAAAGTTTCGCTGCGGGAGTTTTTCACCGTCTTTGCCTCCGGTTCATGCGAAGTTGTCTTCTGTTGTCGCCTACGAATGAACGTTTGTATGCAGTACATACCCCGACCCTGACCCTAACAGTTAGCGCAGACGCTGGCGGTGTGACACAGTGTACATTAAAATACAGGGTAGTGAAGCGTCGTCCTAGCGCGACAAAAAAAGGCGTAAAGCCCGATCGCAGCACGGTTTTATGTCATGATGGCTGCACGAAAAGTCGTGAGATCGGGTTGTCCTGGTAGATCACTGGCCATTTGGTTTCTACTCAGAAAACTATATTACGGTATGTAGACGTGACAATGTCTTTAAATTCTACTCAGGAAACTATGTTACAGTATGTAGCTGTGACAATATCTTTATATTGTGAAAAAATGTGAAAAAAGTCAGGATAATTTCTTAACGTTCCTATTTTTCACCTTGCACTTTACACGTCACTTTTTACGAGGCACATGCAAAAACCGCATCCATGTTGTTCCTAGATACTGTCTCAGGGTTTCTGTATTTCAGGGTTTCATAGACTGACCGTACATTTATTTCTTTTTCACCTGACTGCTGACAGTTTTTTGGATTTTAGAAAATGCACTTTGTACCACAAATTAAAAATGTTAAAAATGACCCGGGACCAAATTGCTAATTTTTACTTCTAGTTCAGAGTTTATATTTATAGTTTATTTATAAATGTGTACATTGTGTCCTTTTGTAGTCGGTAAAATCTGGAGCCATGTCGTCTCCTCTCACTGTTTACGTGTTCGTAGCTGAGATGACAATGAGGTTCACTTTGACTTTGACATTGTCTGTTAAAATGCAGTTTTATCCTGTTTCAACCTTGAATTCTAACATTCTAAATTAAATTAGGATTTTACTGCTACGATGTGAATCAAAGTTGAATTTGATTTGAGTGGATCATTGTTTTTTTTTTTTTTTTTATTACAGATCATTCTCCAACATTGTTCTGCCACCGGTCCACAGCAGAAGCTGGTCATTTATATGGCCACCACAAGAAAAAAAAACAAAAAAACATAAGAGATAAAACATAATTTGTACAAGCGTGCGTTACCTGTCACAGCTGACAGAGCGAATTTGACTGTGAATCTGAGTTGGAACTTCTCTTGTATTTTCCAGTGCACAGGTATGAGATCTTTATAGAGCAACACATGAGAAAATTAATGAATAGTGAGATTGTACGTGATTATTTATTCGAGAGTACTTTGCAATAAAATGACTTATTTTGAGTAACTGAGTAACCCTGGCAATGCGATGATCTAGAATCATGACAATTGTTCCAGTTGTTCCATTTCTGGTTATTTATGACGTCTAATTCTGTACAGGTTCGTTTACTCTGTATTAAAGTCTAGAATGTCTCTACGTAAACCCAGCTGCTTCAGTTCCTCTGTCTATTACCAGGTTTAGTGGGTGTGTTTGAGCAGGGAAAGCATCTGTGCCGGACTGCAGCCCTCCAGGACCAGAACCGAATGCCCCTAGTCCAGATTGACTCAATATTGACTGTTTGCTGACAGTCAGTGAGAAAAAAAAAAAATCAATTTTCTATGGCTTGCTTTGTGCTTGCATATAATTGGTAGGTAATGGTGCACTGAAATAAGAAAAACACTGTTGTGTAAGATTTTATTTAAAACATTTTAGGCTCTGTATTGATCGTTTGCTGACTTCCACTGGACACAAATCCATTCTAGATGCTTTTTTAGCAATTGCATGCAATTCGTAGCGTTGGAAAAAGTTATATATATATATATATATATATTTTTTTTTTAATATATATATATATTTTAGTCTAAACTGATATGCAAACATTGTAGACTCCATATTAAGTGTATTGATGGTACCGACTGCCATCCGGTGTGTAAAGTTTTTGGAGCTTGCATGTGAAAGTTCAGTGAAGTAGAAACATATGAGGTTTGATTAGAGCACGCATTCATGTTAGCATGCCAGAATGTCCACGCAAACCTCTCAGGCTTCACTTTTTTCCAACAATTCAAACCTCACTATAGAGTTTGCATTCCTCCCTTCTAACCGTGTAATGTTTGAATTCTCCGTTGGGTATTCAGAGGAGGACTGTCGTTGTACACAGCATGGAAGCTGTTCTCATGAGGGATTTGCAGGCTGTTGTAGATTGTGATAAAGAGGAAAGAGCAAGAGCGCAGGTTCAAACAGCCTTTCTCCCAGGAAATAGTGTAACATCAAACGTCGGGGAGTCAACATCCAGTGCGACAGGCTGCAGTTTCGTTTGATGGGAGTTATTGGGAAACGCTGTCAGTTTGTCTGCGTTCAAGGCGCAAACTTGTTCCTACAATAATGTCCTAGTTCATTCCTCAGCTATGAATTTAGCAAGTCTGATCATCAGATTCGGTATTTCTTTAATGTATTATATTCACAGAGATCTCATCAATTGAATCTGTGGGACCTTCAGCACGGAATGTGAACCAGTGTGGTTAAAATGAGATGGTTCAGGACTTCAGTTAGACGCTCTTTGTTCTGCTTGAATGATTCATACGTAGGTCACTGTGTGTCTTAACCAACAGAAACATTCCTCTGAAACCGGTCCGGTTCAGGGACTGGACTGGAAATGAGAGTCTCTGAAAGTCCCTCAGGAAGCCTGGAGAACTGTTCCTCAAGACTACAATAAAAAATACAAGAAAATCTGTCTTAAAAAGCACTATATATTATAAAATATATAATTATACACAGCGACTGATGTAAATGTAAAATCAGGGTTGTTTTAATCACTCTAGTTCAAACTCCATGATAAATGCACCATGGATATAATTTATGGGGACTCTATGAAGTATAAGTGATTAATAATAAATCTGTCTTAGGTCACTCATGAATTATATGTTCACTATTCAATTTTTCCAATTTTCTCCCCAGTATAGTCATCCCCACTTCCACCCAACTCGCCTGGACTCGGCCAGTGACGCCGCCAACACTGAGCCAAGACTTCTTTTCGCCTTCTTTTTCTCATTTTGCATCTAAGGAGCAGAATGTATGTCTTTATGATGTATTTTTATTTTTTGCAGCTGATTTTGACAGTGTCCCGCAAGTCCACAGGCGTCAAACACTGAACTGATTATTGAAGTCTGAGAGGGGTTGTAGTCAGACTTCCAAGCACTGGGCTTGATATGCACATTGTGTAAAGATACAGATATGACCCTGGACTGACGGACTGATGCGATGCATAATCTGCGTATTTGATGGACGTTTAATGTTTGCCTGGAATGCAGCAACTGCCAGCTGCTTTCTAGCATTTAGCAGATGTTTTTATCCAGAGCGACTTCCATTCCCTACCTACAGGGGGCAGTCTCCCTGGAGCAACTTGGGGTTGAGGGTCTTGCTCAGGAACTCAGTGGTGGTGTGCTGAAGGTAGGATTCGAACCCATGAGGCAGGGGTCCTACCCTGTGCTCTCTTGGACTCCTGGCCATGGATGGCTGAGGCATTTCTGTGATCTCTCGACAATATGGCCGCTGCATAGACAGCTGCACTACTTGGGACCCCATCTATTTCTATTTAGCAGTACATTATTCATTCACTATTAGTAGTCTACCTATGGCTTATTAATGATTAAGAAACCAACCTTAAAACAGTGTTCGCATTCTTCGGTTTATTTTTGATAAACAAACAAATGCACCCTAACGTGCTGCAATTCCACATCTATAAATCATGAGAACTCACTTGAACTTCCAGTTATTTTAAGAAAAAAACTTCAGTCAATTAGCACTTACCTCTATTGTTATTTGGTATCTACGGAAAAATCCACTCTCTCGGAAATGGGAAATGGACAGCATGCCATTTTTGTATTCGGTCTGAGCACAATAACAATAAAGGTCATGCTTACATTCTAATTCTTGGCGGGAAAAAAGTGGCAACGTTGTACTGTTGTTGTTTGTTTAGCAAAGTAGAATATTTCGATACTCTAATTGAAAGGCTAAATGCCAGTTTTGAATGGTAATTGAGGTTGACTTTCTTTGACGCCCGTAAACGGTGGGCCCCTTTTCATTCAGGCTTGCTAGCGAAACAGTGGAATGTTAATTACTGCGACGGCGCTGGAGAGAGCTCGCCGCAAATGAGGAGGTTACGGGAGGTTGTTGAAATATTTGCCAGACATAAAGGCAAAAAAGCCATCAGCCGTTTTGCAATGCCGTGCAATTAGTCCTTTTTTTTTTATTTTTTTTTTTATGAAACGAAGCTATTCATCCAATCAAGGCTGCTGTTTTGACTTGCGTGCCATTTCATGGCTGAAATGTAAAAGAAATTTAAATTAAAATCGCTGTCTGCTCTTTAATGACCCGTTCTCGTCAAACTGATAACGAGGAATGCTTTTATACATGGGCTTTTTTTTTTTTCCCTTTTTCTGGAGACGATTCAGCTGCTGGATGAAGACTGAAGGTGGCAACACCTGAAAAGCCTGCGGACGGAAGGAATGCTTAATTGTGCAGAGCGAGCGAGTGTGCATGAAGGGCTGCTCGTCACTCCTGCATGAAGTCAGGAGATGAGGAGCAGGTATAGCTGCAGGATTTAATTCTCATATGCCAATCTGAACGTGTGATAAGATGCAGCTGAGCGCTGGGCTTCACCCCGCCCTGCGGCCGCCACGCTCCACGGGTCCCCTCCTCATAAGCCTCCTGTGTTAACACTCATCAGAGCCGGCTGGCATGAACGCGAAGAGCTCGCAGATCTGCTGTTGTGCGCAAGGAAGTTTTTGTGAAATGCAATCAAGGAGGCATGGAGTGGCTCCTCATAATGCGATATTTCCAAGCAAGTCATGTGACCTAAACCAAACGTCAACAGCGTCCAATAAGAGAAGATGTATGTGAGAATCCTGATCCTGGCACCAAGCATCCTGCGAACTGAGAAACCATGCTTGATGAAATACCTGATGTTTTTTGGAAGAGGAATCGAAAAACATAGCGGGTAGCAGACTGGGGTTCATGCCAGCTACACTAATAAGAATCCTTGGTCAAGGCTCCCACCAAGTTTCAATCATGGTGAAGGTGAAGGAACGTTCTGAAGCTCTCAGGGACATCACAGCTCTGGAATGGAATCAACTCAGGGGTGGCAAAGACAATAAATATCCCTGTCAGTACAATTGTATTGATAGAACTGGAATTGGAAAGTTCATGATAAGGAAGGTAAGAGAGAAGCCAGCAGTCGCTGGGAAAGAACTGTAGGATGACCTGAGAGGAAGACAAGCAGCAGTGGCATCAAGAACAGCAAACAACAAACTGCAGCCCTTTCCTTCGCCTCTGAAGACTCTCTGCTAAACTTTGTGATGAAAAATTTTCACACAAGCATTTAGACTAATCAGAACTCTTCGAAACAATGATCTTTTGGTCAGGCAAAACAAAAATACCGAAACTGGAGAAAGGAAGGTCTCCCAGATGATCCCTGAAACACCACGTCCACTGTGAAGTATGGTGGTGAAAGCGACTAATTTGGTATTTGTGATTTTTTGTTTATGCTTATGAATTCCCACTTTCTTTGTTCACGTTTATGAGAACTGAGTCGAAAGACATTATGTGTGCAGATCTGAAGTGGTTTTATGTTCTGGAAGTGTATAAAATAGCAAATGTAAAAATGGTTGAATGTTTTCTCTCTGTCTTAAACACAGGTATGAAGGAAAGAGAGAGTGTAACATTCTGGTAATATTCTGGACTGTACAAATTGCTGAGAGTGTAGCAGAAATGGGTTGAAATTCATCAAGGACATAACAGAGGCGAAGACAAAGGACTTTTTTTAATTACTGAATATTTGGCACATTGAATAATTCAGCATTATTGAAGAAATATGTATTTTTACATGCTTCACACCAACTCAGGTCCTTGTCTCGCCTTTGCCTGCAATGTCGTTTGTAAAAGTGGACATGGTGTGTCCATTTTTGTGTGGGTAGACACAGCTGCACACCAAGGCTGAGGTCACAGTGCAGGTCACTATCACAGACACTTCTTTATACTTCTCTACTTTTCTTTTGGATGGTCTCTGGCCATTACGGCAACGAAACAACAAAACTGAGTTTTTAGTTCTTGTATAAAGGGTCTAGACTGACTGAGGTCAAAGTTCAGCATCTTTTTTTCAGAATCCAGCTTTTTAAACGTTCCGAGCAGTTTAAGGTCCACCATGTCCTTCAGAGAGAGGGTTTTTGTGAAAGGCTGACTTTACTGAGCACAGCCGACTGACATCTGGTCTTGAACGGACTCTCGTCTTGGCTAGTGCAGAAAAGCTCGACTGTTTCAAACATTTGACGGTCGATCCATAAGGAAATCGCACAAAACACGGGCATGCAGCCCAATAATTCAATAAGTCAATGAAGCTGCATGCCCTGATACCTGGAGCCCATGCCCTAGCAAATTAGAGCGGACCAGCATATAGACGTGCCCGACTACCAGGTCGGTCAAAATCTAGGAAAGTGGACAAAAAGTAGGTTTTTATTGAACAGTTCTGGTGCAGAAATGGTGGACATAGTGAGCGCCATGCAGTCCACGCAACTGGTGCAAACGAAACAAGAAAGAAGTGCATACTTGCTATTTGTCTTGCAAATCAGATTTAGAATCAGAATCACGTTTATTGAGCGAGAAGTATTTGAGCGAGGAATTTGATTCCGGTCGACGGTGTCTCTCAGGCACAGTATAAAACAACAGCAACAATGTAAAGACGCAATGAACAATGTACTGAACAATATATACAATGATATACAATCTACAATACAATATAAATATTTCTTGTACATGTAAAACACTAGCAAATGACACAGCCAAGTTGTTGTTTGTCATTCACTTATGTAAACCATCCTTAACGGAGTATTTGTCTTGTTTTTATTTTCTCACGGTGAGTCACGGTGCAAAGCCAAATCAGTGACTGTAGCTTCAAAGCATCGAGGAGATTTCGATCGTTAACGTCGTTATTCTACACACTTGCTCTCTGTTCCACCACTGGCCTCAAACTCCTGCTCTGAAAGTCTGGCCCTGCAGCTCTCCAGTTACACACGTCCTGTTTTTTTTTAAACTGAAGATAAAGAAACAACAGGAGAGGCATATTTACATCAGACCACCAGAGATATACCCACTTGGGAATTCCGTCTGCTGATTTATCCCCTTCAGTTTCTTTTTAATGTACAATTACTATGTTATTATTATTATTATTATTACGGTACATGGACAGAAGTATTGGGACACACCTTTTAATTACTGATTCAAGGTGTTTCAATCATACCCATTGCCACAGGTATATAAAATCAAGCACCTAGCCATGTAGTCTCCATTTACAAACATTTGTGAAACAAAATGGGTTGTTCTGAAGAGAGTGACTGCAAGCGTGGTACTGTGACGGCATGCCACCTTTGCAATGAAACAGTGAGATTTCATCCCTGCTGGATATTCAACGGTCAGCTGTAAGTTGTATTGGTGAATGGAAGCGTTTAGGAACAACAGAAACTCACACAAAGTCACAGAGCGGGGTTAAAGACTGCTGAGGTCCATGGTGCAGAAAAGTCACCAACACTCTGCTTGTTACGTCCAGTACGAAGTCAGTCGCCCGGATATTAGGGGATATACGGCTCTGGGCAGGAAGGTGGGCGTGGTCTGATTGGTCGTTAGGTGTTTAGCAACTCAGGTGTATCAGTGGAGCCTCATTTACTCCATACCTGGGTTGCTAGGTACCTAACGACATGTCCGTCTGTTTTGTGCTGGTATTAAATAAGACCTGCTCAGCAGTTAATTGTCCCTGTCGTGTGATTGGCTGTGTGATGGAGGGGTGAGGATATTTATAGCCAGCCAGGCCTCAGAGTCTCCGTGTGGTCACCCCATTCCCCACCATTGTGTGTGTCTGTGAGGAAGTGGACCTTCTTTTCCCAGACAGGGAATGAAGGAAAATTAAGGGTAAAAGAGCCCAGATTAAGGTGACTGAGGGGTAAAACTACTGAATTTTCTCCTTACTTTTTCAAATTTGCCTCTTCAATAAACAAGAAATCTGAATTAATGCCTTAAATTTAAGATGAAGGGGGTTTCACACGTGTGCCTTAAATCTAATTTTAAGGTAAAATTAAAGGGTCGGTTTCACAAATGAACCACTACTTAATTCAAATGAAGGGGTTTGGAGTATTTTCAGGAGTAAATTAAGGGAGGGTTCAGCACATTTTAAGTACATTGTGTTCTGTGGTGGATGTCGTTTGTTGCAGTCGTCTTCCTGCCTCTCCTGAATGGCAAAACTAGAATCATAACTCACTTTTTAAGGGCAGGCTCCTACGGCCAGTTGTAAAACAGTGTGTTTGGTTATAAGAACGGCTCACATCTGAACCCTCAGGGTTTAAGGGCTCAGTAAAGGACATTTGTGTTTGAGTCTGTTAATTGTACGCAGGTCTGTTCCTCTTCAGATGCTCGATCGTGGCTGACACGACAATTTGTGACTGTCAGAATCGTCAGCTCTGCCGCCTGAAAGCGAGCGCTAAGGGATCGAGGGATTGATTTAATGTTTTCATAATCGCGCTCCACCGCTTGTGCAACCACTCCAATGGGAGGAGGCAACGGAATTCCAAGGGAAAGCTGTGCTATTCTTCAAATGGATTTCTTTCTCCTCTTATAATAAAAAAGAATGGAGAATGAGGAACAGAAGACCCAGTTTACCGCCGCGTTTACATCATCCCTGTGACACTGGAGGAAAAAGACGAAGAAGAAATCTTTAACCTGGACTCATAGCGTATTCTTACTCATTTCCGGCCTCCTGAATGTGTGCCAATTAAAAGGCTCCCCATTCCATGGCGTGAAATATATCGGCTCAACGTAACACCGACTCTCGACTTCAGGGCCCGCGCTTTCAACGTAATTGCCTTTGGGGAGTGATGGAGAGCGGGCGAAAGGAGATTTGGTCATTCAGCAGAAGCCCGGAGAAAGGATAGAAGAGACTGGAGGAAATGTATGAGATTGTACTACGTAACGGTCAAAAAAAAAAAAAACCCCAAAAAAAACAAACAAAAAAAAACGTGGACAGAAGAGTTGGACGGGCCGGCTGGACAGGAGCTGCCCAGTCATTGTCTTTTTAGAGGATGTGGGGGAAGCAGTGGCTCCATTAGAATGCCGCCGTGGCCTAATTGCCTATCCAAGCCTGAACGATTTGGTGAGACTGCGTTGGGTAATTACTGGCGCCGAAGTGGAGAATAGTACCCCGGTGCTCATGCTGGTGGGTCTCACACACTTTATACACTTTACCCATCCATTTAAATCGCCTCATAAAATAGTTTGTAGGACAACTGTGTAAGGGACAACACTGATAGCCCCCCAAAAAACCCCAAAAACAATGTAAGCAGGTCTAATCAGATCTACTCAGTTTCAAACTTTTGATGAAAATGTTGATATTTTCCACCAGATAAGACTTTACTTTATCTTCTAGGTTTTAGAAAAGGTGGAAAGTAAAAAAAAAAAAAAATGTTTTGTTTTTTTTTTGGATTGAATGAAATCAGCTTTGTCAGATCTACATGCTGCAAGTATTACAGTGCTGCCCTCATTTCATTATTAAACACACATTGTTAAAGTTTAAAACACTCAGCGAGTGTCTCGGTAGGTACAGCCAAGAAAGCCAAGAAGGTCTTCAGGAGCTGGACTGAAGGTTTTGCACGTTTCACTAACCACCAACATCACAAGGGAGAGGAATCGACCAGATGTGTTTTGGTTTACGATGGCTTCAGCCAGTTCTGAGAGGAGGTTCTGGATATGTGACTTCAGAAAACGGTCTAATCAGGATTTTGTCTGTTGTTATAAATGGGAAACAGTGGCTGCAGCTGTGTGTCGGGGCTCTTTACTGAAAGAGTCACTGTAAAATGGATAAAAAAAAATATGTTAACATCTTTTCTAAGCTTTCAATACAGCATGATATTCATTTAGCAAGCTCCAAATGTCTGTGCTCACAACATTACTGGCTGCTTGGTACTATCACAGTGCTAAAATCCAATAAGAAAGACAGCAGAAATCTGCATTATTGTAATGATTATGTTTTTGGTTGTTTTGTAGAAACTTTTAACAACGGTGGCCTGTCTTTAAAGTTCATGGGCAAATATGAGCTGGCTAACTGAATCTATGTTTTTTTTAAATATTCTTTTAAATCTAGTGACGGTTGTCAAGTTCACTACTCGTGGTTTTGATTAAAACTAGACCTGCCTGCGGGGAGATGCCTGGATATCCATCCATGCAATAAGGATCAGAAAGTTCGTGGACTGGTGCTCAGAGGCTTTAGTGTATATAATGTTCACTGGTGTATAATTAAAAAAACAAAAAAAAAACAAACCCATACTGAGATCTTTTGGCTCAAGAAAGTGGATTAAACACTTGAAAGTCTTGAGTACCGATGAGTGACATCACAGCGAGCGTGAAATTAGTGGCTTCGTTTTTCAGACTACCTTCATCACAAATACGTGACGGTTTCGCTCAGCCTGGCTGTTTTCGTGACGTTAAATCATTCTCAAATGATCAAAACAGACTCGTTTGTGTCGAAACGCTTTGAAAGGTTAGACACCCCTAAACTTTTGACGAGCTGCGCACATTTTGTTCACTTAGTGAACGCTCTTCTCAAGAGCGCTTTCGAAACTGTGCCCACAATGGCCTGCATGGCGATACGAGCACGCGGCAATCTCGCAAGCACTCAGAACCACGCATGCCTTTTAGTGGCACGATCGAGTGCTCTCTGAATTCAGAATATTAATTCAATCAGTAAGCGGGATAAGTATACAGACAAAACGTACCGCACATTATTCAGAAAGAGCGAGTTAAGAGCAGTTTAAATCTATCTCAGCTGTCCTGCAGGAAGAGATGCATTCATAATCCCGTTCCCATTTAACCCATTAATGTCTGCCCCCCCAGGTTTGCGCGTGCGGTGTAGAGGCAGAGAGATCGGATGGACTGACTGATATATGGATGGATGGATGAATAAATGATTGAATAAAATCTATTATTTACAGACAGACTGTAGAACATACATTTACATATGTAGTGTTTACTTATTCCACTATATGTATATAGTACACAAACATACAGGCACATATATATA
>JBBPCX010042783.1:0-15292 GCA_037974365.1 Hydrocynus forskahlii | reverse complement strand
TATCCGCGTTTGGGCTCTTCCTTCACGCTACATTTGGGCGACTCAAGCCAGAGTTCTGATCCTCAACGTGACAGTGTGTGTGTGTGTGTGTGTATACAGTTCCTTTTTGTCTGGATGCAGCTTTACATGCTCTTGGCATTCTTTCAAACAGCCTCATGGAGGGCCAGTCCACACATGCTGAAACCTGTCCACAACAGACCTTTCAAAAAAATAGCTGTGAAAACATTCATAACTGGTCTGAACTTTCTCAGTCTGAGGTGAGGTGCTACAGTCAAATAAAGTCATTTAAGAAAACAACAAAAATCACATTATTTACCAGTTAATTACTGATATTCTTACAAATTGTTGTCATATTTTTATTTTATTGAACATAAAAAACACAGCATTGATATACCTTTTCAAATGAGATGTTATCCCCTAGCATACACACACATTTTCATGTTTTTCAAAAGCAAAAATCAAGCCTTTGGTTGTTAGAATTATTATTATTTAAGGAATGTATTTGTAAGGTGTGTAAAGTGAGTGAAGTATTTGTGGATTTTCAACAACAGAAAGACAAAGTTGAAAAAACTTTAAATGACAAACCATTACTGTGGTTAAATAACTAGCTCACATGTAAATAAATAATAGTAAAAGTAGTAGAAAAAAAAACCCAAAAGCAAATAAATAATATTAAAACAGAAAAAAACATTGTTCCCTACTTATACTAACATTTCCCATTTCCAGCCTTAGATTCTCCATAAAGAGAATGAATGATTCTCACATGGAATTAAAGGTCTTCTTTTCACTCTCTACGAGATTAAAGTGATTTTCTCCATTGACTGGTAGAAAAATTCAAATCACTCCAGAGCATGAATTACTGAAATCCATTTTTTGTTGGTTTTTTTTGTTTGTTCAGAAAACACCATAATGTTATTAGAGGTTGTTTATTTCAAGGAAAAAATTCCAGAATAATGCGCAAGATTAGTTATTAGCAATATATTAGGAAATCATTTTGTGAAATCTGCCATAACATGGTTAGGAATTAACCTGTAAAACTATGGAAAAGATTTTTCGAAAATCAGTTTTGGTAACAGGCCTAAGAACTGCACAACCTCAGAGTTTTCAGGGAACATGCAGCATTTATGGGAATGTTGTTAGGAAAACGGACATGTATGGATATTCTGATTTTTAAACTTTTCGGTGAAACTTTTACAGTGCCAAGCGTTGTAAACCTTCAGATAAATTGCAAAATATACCTAGCAGGCAGTCAGGCAGGCCCAACTGTTTGATCAAATATCCAAAGTTCCACTGTGCCTCATAGCCCATTCACTGGAGGTGCGCAAACCAGTGCATTTCTTAGGGCCGGGCCCAAGTCTGGGTAAACGGGGAGTGTTACGTCAGGAAAGCCATCCGGTGTAAAACTTGGCCAAGTCAAATATGTGGACAACTAGAACATGCAGGCAGTTGGTGTGAGAGAGGAAGATGCAGAGGAAAGAAAGAAATGGAGACGGTTGATCTGCTGTGGGGACCCTTTATCAGGAGCAGGCCACAGTAGACTTTATTTACAACAACTGACATACATATCACTGACCTTGCAAATCAGGCCAAGAACCATCATGAAGTTTACTCAGCTCCCTATCAAGTATTCACTGCCAGTTGTGTTCTAATACATTCATGGCTCATTCAAATGACATAGTGTTTTAACAGTACAATAAAAGCCTTCATCAAGGAACCTATGCACATTTGAGTCACTCCAGCCACAGCCCTGGTGATGAGTACTATGTCATCTTATTGTGTTTTCAGGCAAGTCCAGGCACGCTGGCATCTTCAAGGATCTGCTATCATTAAGCCCTGCCACACGTAGACACACACCTGTGATGTGGCCAACAGGTTGATCTTTTCATTCTTTTTAGTTTCTGTTTCGCTGCTTTCAGCTTTTGATTGTGGTAAACAACACCCCACATCAACAGCTATGCAAGTGTTGTTTTTCCGACTCCAGGCCTGATTATGTCAGAATTTAGCGCGGGAAAACTGGGATACAGTGGTTCTCTAAACACAGTGTTATAGCTGTCATATAAAAACAGAAGGCCGTTAGATCACCAATGTCCTATCACGAATGCTACTCCTTTTCCATGAGTAAATACTCCCTTGCAGTCTGCAGGAAGTGCTCAAGCTCCCCCCAGTGTGCCTACAGCAGCCGTCCCATGGAGGCCTGATCCTCGTGTCATTCTCACAGTTCAAAAGTTTGGAAGGCACTCGAACAATAAATAAGTGCCTCACTATCTGTGGCTGGGCAGGATGTTTTCCTTTCTTCCCATCAGCCAGGATGATGGCTGTTAGCTAATATAACAGAACTGGTGATTGGTGTTCTCCTCCAAGCGTGTTGAGCTAACAGCAGTTCCAGAGGTAGTGGCAGGCTTCATGTCTCATGTGGTTCTTCCTATACATATGTATACATTATATGTGTGTTTGTGCGTGAGTTTGTGTGTTGTATTTTTCATATAAGTCATCCGCATGGTCTCTCGTGACTAAAACATGTCTGAATAAACAAAAAGGTTTGAAAACAATCTGTTGCTGTTATTTACCAACAGGCTAAGCCACATTCATTGGTGATCTGAATAATAGTCATTGTGTCATAAAAATCATTATATCACACTCTCTAATGTCGTGTAACCCATAGATCACGAAATGGTGACCTTTGTATGGCAAATAATGGGCTATATGCAATATTTACAGCTATTTGTGTTTCAGCTATAGAGTACACAGTGCACTATAGTTCTGTTGGTGTGAGAGAGGAAGATGTGGAGGAAAGAAAGAAATGGAGACGGTTGATCTGCTGTGGGGACCCTTTATCAGGAGCAGGCGACAGTAGACTTGTAGCCCATTCATTTGTATTTACAGCAACTGACATACATATCACTGACCTTTCAAGCCACTGACCATGGACATCATGCAGCCTTATGAATGCTGTCCTTCAGTTTAAGGTTATTAGATACTTTTATACTTCTCAAGGTTTCACTCTAAATTTTTATATTTTATTGCAGGCCTATGAATGCAGTATTACTTGCTAATTATGTTGCTGTAATCATAAATTCCACAATTTGTTTGCTGACCAGGTTTTAGAAATATGACTACATATTCATCTTGATATACCATCATTCCTGATGCTACACAACTTTCTCAGTCAATTTGGAATCTGATCATCATCCAGAATCAAAATCCAGCCAAATCAAAAATCAAAAGCCTTCAGTCTAAACTTTTGAACTGGTGCGGTGGAGCAGGACAGGATGCTGCAGGTCATGGCTGAGATTTGTGAATGGAGGAATTCAGGGGAGTTTTAGGCACTCTGGGTCTAAAAATATCCCTCCAGTCAAACCAGTCCCCACTACCAGCTGCCGCTGTGAGAAAGTCTGGATCTTGACCGCGTCATTGTGCGTCCACATGGAGAGATCTTACTGATGGCTCACGGCCATCAGTCAGCTTGTTTTAATTTAAGGCTCGTACTGCGACAGGAACTGTGGGGGAGAGGAGGAAGTGGACCTTGCATGGGAAACAGTTAATAGAGTCTTTATGGATGAGACAGTTGTTGTGATGAGAATTACGGAGACGTTTCCCATGAAGAATGAGTACGTGCCTCTTTTGCAACATGAAGTCCTGCAAATGTTTACATTTTTAAGGTTCTTAATTGAACGCCAAAAGTCGAGCCTTTCACGCTACGGTATGTACAGTGACAGGCAGTCTGGCAAAAGCAGAGCCGAAAAACACACAAATTATCAGCACTGGATCTACTCCATCTGGGCGCACATAGTGATTCGAAGTCCTGCATGTATAACTATATCAGTATTATATCCCTGTACTGCTGTAATATATTGCTTTGTCTTTTAGCAGTTCTTTTGTGGCTGTAATATATTTTCTTTTCTGAAATATGTGCATTTGAATCTAGGTAATCCAATGCTTCACTGAAGCCAATCAGTGGTTGTAACCTAGTGGGTTAAACACTTGCCTGTGAACCTGGTGACCACAAAGTTGCAGGTTCCAACCCCCACTTTCTACCACTGTGTACTTGAGCAAGACACTTAACCCTCAGTCGCTCCAGGGGGACTGTCCCTGTAAAGAATGATTGAAATTTGCTCTGAATAAGAGTGTCAGCCAAATGCCCCCCGTACACACACGAGATATGGAAGATATCCAGAAGTTTGGTAAAATTACTCAAAGAAAATAAACCTTTCTGAAAACACTAGCCATTACTAGATCTGCTCAATATCTCTAAACGTCACAGGTCATTGAAAGACTGTATCAGTGACCAATGATTTTTGGTCATTAATGGACAGTGAGAAAGAAGACACTGCAGAATGTTAAGGACTTTACAGGCCACAGTGACCAGTTTCACTGAATGGAGGTATTGCATCTGATTGAAGACATTATTTCAAAAATGGCCTTCTGGAGATGCAATTTGCAATTCATCCATCCATCCAGCCATCCATTATCTTACCCGCTTATCCTTAACCAGGGTTGTTTTGGCCAACACTCACTGGACAAAAGGCAGAGAAACACCCTGGGCACACGGCCAGTCCATCACAGGGCAGACACATTCTCACACCTATGGGAAATTTCCATCATCTCCAATTCACCTGACATGCATGTCTTTGAACTGTTGGAGAAAAGTCGGTAGAGGAAACCCACGCAGGTACAGGGAGAACATTCAAACAGTAAGGACCCTCAGCTGCACAGCCAGGAATTAAAGAAAAGACAGTAAGGACCCTTTAGCTGCACAGCCTGTAGTTGATGTAAAGGCATCATTCGTTCAAGGCATCATTCTTTCAAAAGAAATGCAAGTGGTCCAAAACCAATACAGTTTCCTATACAGTTTCATAGAGGGAAAATAACTTATATTTCTGCCCATCACTACCCACATTTTAATTCTAATCGAATTTTTCAGTACAAATGTATTTTCTCAGCGTCAGCACATAAAAAAGTAGACTAATGTGTGTTAAAAAGAAAGAGCGTACAGTTAAAACACCAACAATGGTTCAGATTTACACAGTTTTGCCCCTTTCACCAATTCTAAATCATTTAGGCATGTCTGGTGTCTTGTTTGCTTCGTGTATTGCACTGACGCCATGACGCTAATGTAACTGACAAGTGATGGAAGTGGTTTTGAGAGGCACAGACCTGTTAGCTACATTAGCCTAGTAGCTCTAGTGCAAAGCTAAAAAAGTAAACTCTGGTTGATCGGCTGTGTTTGGGATTAGAGGTTCCACTAAAAGCAAACCAACACCAAGAGCAAAGAAGATGATAATACAGAGTATACTTAACGTTCTTGTCCATGTCAGCATTTTTGTTAGCGTGTGCAGTTTCACCAGCATGAATTCCCACCCAGTCCTCAGGCAGTTAAAGCTGGGAGCTGGCACTCTCACCTTTGTTCACACTTGGTATCACTGCTGCGTTGCATTCATTGTTTGATTAAAACACTTTATCATCTCTGGTAGTGAGAGCTGGGTGAGATCTAAGACTGCATGACTGTACACTGCGAGAGTGTGAAGCCACTTTTCATGATTTTAGCTAAACACTAATGCCAAGAATGTTGTTTAATGGAGGCAGCAGGTTTCATCTAATCAGGTTTTGATCCACCATGACTGTCAGCTGTGTACAACAAGAGGTCGTTGAAAAAAAGGATCTTGAACAAAGCACAGTGAAATATTTGTGCTTTGTTCTCACAGTCTGTTGCAGAAGTGCAATGCGAGGCATCCAGATAAACAACACACGAATGTTTCCACTAACCTGACATGCTTTTTTTTTTCGAGAGGAAGTGAAATTTCAAAGTATGGGAGAGAGAGATGGTGTAAATGGTGGGAATAGGCATTGAATGGGGGGGGGGGGGGGGGTTAGGGTCAGGGAACAACTGTTGAAGGTCTGGGACAGGGGTCCAGCCTCAGTTTCAGACAGGCTGGAAGCTGTGGTGGATCTGGCTGAACTTTTGCTGCCGAAAGTATCCCCAGGAGATGCTGAGATGTTTTGCAAGACAAGTCACTAAGCTCCTTAAATACTCTGCTTCTCTCTGTCCTTTTAGATCTTCTTCAGATTCAGTAAACAGACGTTTATAGCATGTAAAAAGGTTTTAGTGTATTTATTGTCTTTATACTGTCTGAGGTGGCTCAATATCACTCGCTCAGAAACAAATATGATGCTGATCCACCATTTCTTACTTTATAAACCACTATTTAAGCTCACTTAAGAAGGCAGAGAGTGCCATACTGCTCAAACCGAGAAGTTCTTTAACAATGCGGCTACGGAACCACAGCAGTTTTATTAAGTTCAAAGGGAATTTGACGAACTTTTCTAAATTTCAGCATAAATGAATTGTTGAGATGTGAACAAGGTCATTTAGAATGATTTGACCGTCCAAGAAAAATATGTACAGAGTCAGAATTGCTCCCAGTGTCTTTAAAAGCTGAAAGGCTGCCTCATAAAGTTATGAAATAGGTAAAATAGGACTGAGACATAGTTTGGAGATCAACTATGTCTAATATGTGTGTGTTTTTTGTTTTAATCCAACACTGGGTTCTTGATCAGTGTCATCTCTGGTTGGGGTGAGAAGAATTTTAATGAAAATGACAAAACATCAAAATAAGAGAAATGATGCAGCGTTTACAGAACTTGAATAATTCAAAGAAAACAAATCTCTTGTTCACTCTTAAACACAATGCCAAAAATTATGAACTTCTAGTAGTGTTTTACCATCCAACTGGTCTCACTGCGAGAGGAGAGTTTTGATTACAGCAGTGTTTTTATACTTTTCCTCATTCAATAAGATGTGATTCAGGTGATCACTAATCAGTACCTCATAAAGCAGAATGAGGTGCTTGGGTGGGGATTTAACAGACACTGGCATGGAATGGTTGTCATACTCTTAGAGATGCTCATTTAAAAATAATTTGCAGTGGACTCCTATTTTTTTTCAGGAGCTGTATATGTGCCATCACTTCCTTGTTTCATTGTTTTCTTGTCAGTAGCTGTTCCAGTTAAGTCATTGTCTTTATCCGTCCATGCCCTCACCTACTAGTAAACACAAGTATCATTTAGTGCTGTCAAGATGGGGCAAAGTCTGTCATAGAATACCATTTATACAAGAGTAAGTTGTGATCTTGTCTGACTGGCCAAGAAGCCTTTCCACAGTAACTGTATCATCCACTGGGCACCGGTAGTTACATAATGACTCACACTGCACTGCCGCTAACTGTGACAGAGTCTGTTTGATTGAACTCTAAATAAAAATGTGACAGCTTCATCAGCTTCATCAGAAATTTCGGCTTCATTAGAAACAAATAAGGTGGGCTGTAAGCTATGAAAAAATTGAGCTGAACTTGACATTGCGGCAATTTCATGGGTTTGTCAGTGAAGCAAAAATGTTTTTTGGCAGAATATCTGTTGACAATAAAGCACTTTTGGCACAAAATTCAGGGCTTCCTTGTTATGCGTTCTTCTTTATTTCACAGAACTTTTGTGTAAAAGCAGTAGAATACTTGACTGAATCTTGGCTTGGACGTAGGAGTCAAGGAGATCCCTTTTCTTGGTCTAGAATCTTAACATTATCTGTAGGTTCTGTACACTTTAAGGTGTGTTCCTTTTAAAGAACCATTTGAAGAACAGTCTCTAGGGATGATATTCGGAATAACACCTTCCCTACCATGTTCTATTGCTTAAGTCAACAACTAATGTTTTGTTAAAAAGAGGGTTCCAAAAAGTGTTCTTTGGAGCGATGTCATACGTATGATTCCCTGAAGGTTGTCCTTTATATGTTTATTTAAAAGGAAGGACCGTAAAGCTGACAGACCTACAGTAGAACCCTGATGTTAACAGAACCTCCAGACAATGTTAAGGTTCTATACCAGTTAAAGGGATCTTCAAGAACCTTACGTCCAAGCCATGAACCATTTAGAAACCGTTATTTTTAAAAGTGTACTTCAGGAAAAGAACCTCTCACTGGATGCTTGTTTAGAAAAACAA
Source organism: Hydrocynus forskahlii (assembly GCA_037974365.1). Taxonomy (NCBI): domain Eukaryota; kingdom Metazoa; phylum Chordata; class Actinopteri; order Characiformes; family Alestidae; genus Hydrocynus; species Hydrocynus forskahlii. The sequence continues at coordinate 7,303 of JBBPCX010042783.1, read as the reverse complement.
TTGTGTGTCCAAACACTAAAAAATGTTTTTTTTAACATCATTTAGCAGACACTTTTATCCAAAGCAGCTTCTATCCCCTAACTACTGGGGGCAGTCTCTCGAGAGCAGCTTGGGGTTAAGGGTTTTGCTCAGTGGTGGTGTGCTGAAGGTAGGATTTGAACCCATGACCTCTTGGTCCAGAGGAAAGCATCCCACCCACTAGGCCGCCACCATCACCCAGGGGTGGTGGCCCAGTGGCGTTATTAAAAAATCTGAAATGGTTAAATGAAAATGCTTGATCTAGTATAGATTTATACTATGTGGAGGAGCCTCGGAAAATTACATACATTCTTGTCTTTTCTTATCTTTATGAGTGGGTGGCTTTTACTCACACACACAAATGCACACATAAAAACATACATATATTTGTGCCAAGAACATGCCCTTTTGAGACAACGGTCTTGTTGTGTAATTATACTCGCCAAACCTGTAGGTTGGGTGTGTCCGATAAGAAGCAGTGACCACAGTGAAATGGCAGCTTTACAGTAAAACAGCTCTGTCACTCTCCAATTTGTAGTCCAAGTGGCCTCCGCATTATTAGAATTCCTTGTCTGTGTAGTCACTTCAGGCTAGTGAAAACCAAAACTGTGCTTGTGGCCAAGAGGAGCAGTCATTCTGAGATGGTTATGTTGTATGTTTATCCAGGCAAAATGCCGAGAGCAGTTTTCAGTAGCGCTGGGTTTCTCTCACACAAATCATATTTTTTTGTGAATGGAATTATACCTGCAAACCATAGCACATCTAACAGCTGAATGTAAAGTGACCATTCTGTCATGTGTGAACACAGCAGACAGTGTGAAAGTCTTGCTCTGCATTTAATCCATTCTCCAAGTGAAGCAGTGGGCAGACAGGAACTCAGCACCCGGGGAGCAGTGTGTGGGGACGGTACCTCACTCAGGGGAACCTCAGTGGTGCCACTGGCAGTCTTGGATTCAAACCCATGGCGTCCTGCTCACACCAGAGAGAGAGAGAGGGAGAGAGATGGAGACAGAGAGAAAATATTAAAGACTGTCATAACAAAATCTCTTATCTCTCAAAAAGTAAGATAAGATAAACCTTTAGGGGCCCCCGGTGGTGCAGAGGGCAGCACTGTTCCCTCACACAGGGTTGGGGGTTTGAATCCGGGTTCTGGTGTGTGTGTGTGTGTGTGGAGTTTGCATGTTCTCCTCATGGTGGCGTGGGTTTCCCCCGGGGTCTCCGGTTTCTCCCACAGTCCACAGACATGCATGTCAGGTGAACTGGGGACTTTAAAGTGATCGTAGGTGTGAGTGTGTGAGTGTGTGTGTGAATGGTGAGTGTGTGTGTGGACTGGCTCCCCGTCCAGGTTGAGACCTTCCCTCGCACCCGTAGACCCTGGGATGCACTCCAGGTACCCTAGTAAGGAATAAGTGGTTACACAAAAGGAATGAATGAAAAAGATAAACCCCTATTAGTCCCACAAGTGGGAAATTAGAATAGTTAAGGCAGAAAGAGGATAGAACAAAGCAGCAAAAAACAATAGAATAAAAACTGTACCGCACAACAGCCATTATTCGATTAACACAGTGCCGGGCGTGGCAAAATATGAGCAACAATCATTGGTATGCTGGTTCGAAAAATCTTTTTTAAACTTCTGCAGAATGTTCGTATGCAGTATTAGGGCCTGTGGACTTCTTCCACTGCTACTTCACTTAATAGCATCTATTTAATGATCATCGCCTAATGACACCTGCATTTGTCATTTTCATTCTGTCTTGCTAGACAGTACAGCCCTGTGAATGATGGAAAACACATTGTTTTTTATAACTTTATTGATGAAAACTGTCGAACAATCCAGCCTTCACAAACGTAAAAGGAGAGCCCCGCCCCCACCCTTCTATAAGCCCTACAGCAAAGAGTTTCTAAAGGAATTAGGGCGAGCCCAGTGGACAAATGAAGAGAGGCTTATTTGACTTAGACTGTAGTAAATTGAGTCGCTAAGCTATGTGCGAGGCAAATGCTATCGCGTTACACCAAGAGTGCCTCAGGCACTCCGAAGACGGTAACTGCGGGAGGCCTCACAGCCTTTTCACAAAATATACGACTTTGAATATATTCAAAGTTGATCCAAAACATGTGACCCAGTGCAGCTGTGCTCTGGTGGCACCTCGAACAGTTTAGATCAGCGTTGGGATATATTCTGAATCGTCCATCATTTGAGAAGAGCAAAGGGCGTAACACTGTGAACTAAATTAGACTCTTAAACCAAATGTTGATGGATGACCACCCAGCCAAGATTCTTCTGGGAGCTCAGTGTTTAAATCCTGTCCCCAGGCTTTGTGTTTTGACCAGGGAAGGTAAACTACTGTCATGAATAACAGCATAGGTTTTTACTTTGGGGCACCTTCTATTGGTCTATTCATCATGAACATGTGATGTTTTTAAGGATTAAAAAACAGCAAAAATGAACTTTTTTTTTTTACAACAATAGTATTCTAAGTAATATATTTAACATGGTTATATAAGTCTTTTCATCCAAGCATCCCAGAAACAAAGCAGTTGTAACTTGGGTGGTTTTAATGGAATTACAATGGTTGGGAATAAAACATATTTAGCAGTAAAATACATTTACACTGAAATAGTTCATAAAATGCATGCCAGTAAGAAGTATTTGATAAAAATTAATCTAAGTGAAAAATATATTAAAAATGTGTGTATAGGTATTTTCAGTTGATCCATTATTCGATTAACACAGTGCCGGGATTCTTCTGGGCGCTCAGTGTTGTCCCCAGGCTTTGTGTTTTGACCAGGGAAGGTCAACTATTGGCTTGAATAACAGCATATATATTGGGACATTTCTCCTTATGTAGGGATCTTGTGCCAATAATTTGTCCATCATGTCTTTTGGCAGTCTCAAACGTGGCAAATGTGTCATCTTGAAACAGAACAGCAAACCTGATCAGACTGTTGTTGTGCCAAATTCAGAATTACCCATCTGTTTCCAGTTAAGTGTTTATTATTGTGTTGTTTACATCCTTGAGAATATCTCAAAGAAAGACTTAGAAAAGATTGGCGAGGATCCATGATTAGGGCCGAGTTTGGCATAGGTCCAGGTTGGGCTATATTTATTCCTTAATGCAGTTGTAAACTGATAAATATAATAATACAATACATTAGGAAGCCCCAGCCCCCTGCGTCTCCAAAAGCATTTGTTTTTGCTCATGGGCTGGAATTCTCCCAAATGAAACTTAAAGTGTGCCCAACCATGATTTTGGTAAAAAGGTGGGAATCATTTAAAAGAAATAAAGTGAAGCAAGACTGTCATTTTGACTGTGGGGGCCGCTGGTGGCCTAGTTGTTAGTGCGTTCGCCCTGCAATCAGACCGTCCCCACACACTGCTTCCCGGGCGCTGTGTTCCCGGCTGCCCGCTGCTTCAGTTGGTGAATGGGTTTAAATACAGAGAAAGAATTTCACACCGTTCACACTGTGTGCTGTGGTGTGTTCACGTATGACAGAATGGTCACTTTACATTGAGACTGGCAATGCTGACCATCTTAAGTCCTGACCGGTTTGGTGTACTTCGTTTATTAAGTTGGACAAATAGAGGTGGAGATCGCTGACATACAATGAGACCTTATGAGTGAAGGCCGTTCTTGATGCCAGGTCGCATCTGCGTTTAGGACAATAGCCATTGGTTCTATGACTGAATTAAACAAATGAGGTGACACACAGCAGGAGCGATGAGGGGAAAGAAACACAAATGAATTGGGTTTCCGCACACTGAGGCCTTCAGAGTTGCATATAACAATCTAATCCACAATACAAACGAGGGACCCAAGGGGCAGCTGGTGGCCTATTGGTTAGGAAGTTGTGACCAGAGGGTTATGGGTTCGCGTCCTAGGACTGCTAGTGGCACCACTGAGGTACCCTTGGGCAAGGTTCCATCCCCACACTGCTCCCCGGGCACTGCTTCACTTGGTGAAGGGGTTAAATACAGAGGAAGAAGTTTGTGTTGTTCACACTGTGAGCTGTGGTGTGTTCACGTATGGACAAATTTTTACTTCAAATGTTTCAAGAACAACAAGAAGGAACTTCAACTCCATCCGAATAAAAATTTTCTCGGCAATTAGAGTATAAGTTCCACTTGATGTGTTGTATGTGACAAATAGAGCACATCAAGCAGACAGATCAAGGGAAATAGTTTTTACCACAAGAAAGTAATTAGGTAAGTATTCTGTAGTTATTGCATGAAATGCTCACAGAGGGAGGGAAGCACAGTCTTGTTGCTTTTTAAATAGAATCCACATGATTGCCACAGAATGGCAAATAATTTAGAGGAGAATATATTAATACTGTACATTCTTCGGGGCACCCGTTGGGTTTCCCTGCCTTGCCAATCTGCATGGATTTAGCTGCTTCCTCAGAGGTGATGGCATCATTAGTGCCAGCTTGGGCCTCTATGGCTTTGGAATCCTGAAATTATTTTTAAAGCCTGAATTTTACACTCTAACATGTAAAGGTCTACGTAGAAATAGGTAGAAACAGCTGTTTATTGTGAGTCAGATTACAGCCCTGCGGGCCACAGCTTGTCTGAGCTGATGAGATTGCCTTGATTTAAATCAGAGCTGCTTGGTCTGGCTAATCGATAAGTCATCAGACTCTGTCTGCAGAAGGTGCTCTTTAAGTAGAGACGATTGGGGTCAGAGGTACATCCATGGTCTATTTCAAACATTTGTTCCGAGCCTTTTTTCATATGTGCTGTCTCAGAGATGATCTGTGTCCTGAGAGAAGTCTATCCCTGGAGGGATGCAGAGTTCCTGATAAATGTCAGTTTGCTCTGATGTGGTTAGCATTTGGTGCAGAGTGATAGTAGTGGATGTAACTGCCAGGTGTGTTGAGATGCAGTACTGTTTGGAAATAGCTGGTTTAACTGGACTGTGGTCAGAGATAACACTATGGTACTGGCAGTTTCTGGCGAAGGGAAAGGATCTGTTTTCAAGCAGGAAAAAGTCAGTTCTTGAGCATGCAGGGTGAACTGGTGAGAAAAACGAGTACTGTTTGGCGGTTGGGTTTAGGTATCTCCATTGGGCAATAATAGGATTGCAAAAATGACAGAGTGACCTCGGCAGATTCAGGAACAGAACTGTTGGGTATAGGATTCGACCTACCATTCCCTGCATGAAGCACACAATCAAAGCCACCTCCAATGAGTAAGTGACGTTTCAGGATGTGCAATATAAAGCTTTTTTGAACAATTGAGAATTGCGTTTTGCCCATTTTGGTCCATATACACTGGCTGAGACCATTTTGGTACCAAAGATTCTCCCTGCTACATTCACTAATCTAAGAATGTTGTTCAAAATTAGTGGTTGGAATGAACGGGACCCCTTTTTTGATGGCATGGGGATCTACACAGATAGACCCTGTCACAATTTCAGCAAAATATCCTCACTGGTACAGAGAAAAATGTATTTAAAGCCCAACAGCTTCAGGTGAGCAAACATATTGCTTGATTAATGAGATGATTCATTCCTTTGATATTCAAGCTGATAAACTGAATGGAGTCTGATGTGCTGCTGGAGTAAATGATGTGGGATTTTCAATGTGAAGCCAGGTTGAAGCCCAATTTTGGCCCATAAACACTGGCTGAGACCATTTTCATACAAAAGATTATCTGTGCTACATACACTTATCTGAGAATGTTGTTAGAATTTAGTGGCTGGAATGAACGGGACCCTTTTTTGATGACATGGGTATCTACAGGGATAGCCCCTGTTCTCATAGTTTTAGCAAAATATCCTCACTGGTACCAGTAAAAATGTTAAAGCCCAGCAATTTCAAGTGAACACATTGCTGTGCTTAATGGATGGACTGATTCCTTTAATATTCAAGCTAATAAACTGAATGGAGTCTGATGTGCTGTTGGAGTAAATGATGTGAATTAAGATTTGGAATTTTTTATATGAAGTAGGTGAAGAATTAAGTTATAGCTCAATTTTGGCCCACATACACTGGCTGAGACCATTTTGAACCGAAAATACACATCACTTATCTGAAATCGTTGTTCAAAATTAGTGGTTGGAATGAACGGGAGGCCTTTTTGGTGGCATGGCGATAGTCTGATGTGCTATTTGAGCAATATATAATACGAGTGACGTTTTACTAATATTCCAGCTAATAAAGTGAATGGAGTCTGGTGTGCTAGTGGAGTAAACTGATGCATTATAGAAGGAGTGACATGTTATGGGGTAATCCTGTAATGAGTGCAGTAACTTTTTTAAGAACAGGGTTTTGTTTGGGCTGTAAAAAGGCAGTATTTAATTGTAAAAAGGCGTTTAATTAGACCAGGTAATCTCACCGCCTTCACCCACTGCAGGTATGCATTTGATGTAAAACCCTCCCATTTCATTCCTGCACATCCAGCCAGTCTCCACACGCTGCCTGACTTAGGGCAAGTCTGCGTTTTTTTCACGTTTTTTTGGGGGGGTTCATTATTTCTGCATAAAGACAGACCACGGGAGTCGGAGAGTTGTGTGAGGTGAAAAAGTGTGCAGTTTGTTGGGTGGTAGATTGTTGGAGAGTGTTAATGAGGAAGGTGTGTTACAACTAGGCTACATGTAAGCACACGGAGTGCAGCCACTGTCTTCACAAGGTGAGTTCCTCAACCCACTTTCTCTCCTTACACACCTCAACTCGTCTTTATTTCCGAATGTACTTTACCTGTGTCTGTGTGTGTGTGTGTGTGTTAGTGTGTCTGTGGTGGTGAACTGTAAGTCAGTCCTCTGTCTCTGCTTATTTCAGCCGGTACACGGTGCTCACACGTGTAGACTGAAATATCATGAACTTGCTCGAATCGTGTTCTGCTCGGTGCTAAAATAAAATAAAACGTGGTCTTGCGGTGGAAACGAAGAAAAGATTGATGGAATGTCAGGAAACACGGACCATGTTGGTGAAAGTACAGGACTGCGGCGGCTCTGCTTCTCTCTGTAATGAGCTTCTGTAGCAGAGAGGGGGTGGACAGAGCGCCCCCTGGCGTCAATTACTTGAGCACTGCTGTTTAATTGACTACACAAGTGTGTGTGTGTGTGTGTGTGTGTGTGTCTGTGTGTGTGGCGAAGAGGGGGGTTACTTTACATGTCATGCCCAATGTGTTTGGAATAGTAGCCTAACAACGATGGTGGTAATAATAATAATAATAATAATAATAATAAATAATAATAATAACAATAATAAATGGTACATGCTCTTTAGCTTATTGGCTAGGCTAATTTGTCATACACTTAAAGATAAGATAACCTATTACATA
>JBBPCX010042772.1:0-14693 GCA_037974365.1 Hydrocynus forskahlii | reverse complement strand
AGTTTTTCTGTGGTCCATTTTGTCCCCATCACACCACACATAAGTAGGGATGAGTATTTCAAGAAGTAATACTATTCGATAATCACTGGGAGCGAACCAATCTTCGAAGATCATTCGCCTGCTACACCCTAACCCCCCAAACTAGTGAGCAGGGGGTGAGGCGGGTTGATGGTATTGGGGTGAGCAATCATGCTAGTGAGCACAAACTGTGGCTTAGGGAAAATACATTTTTTAAGACGAAACGATAGGCGCATAAACTCTGATTTAAAAAAAGAATAGTCAGTAGCATTAGCACGGCAGCCATAATTCTAGACTGAGGACTGTGACATTGGGATGCAAGCGTTCCTTGCCACACGCTGACCGTGGTGCTGAACGGACAGCTCCCGCTCGCCGGGGAGGATGAAGGGACAGTACACCTTTCCAGCACCACTCGATCTACCATCCAGCCTGACGCAGCACACCTGGGATCCATTTCAGTGCTCACAGAAAATAACGGGGTGGTGCCTGTGTGGGTGAGAACTGTTCCAGCAAATGGCTATGAACCTCTTCATCTACTTACTCAGATTCCTCTGGAACATCCACCTGCCCTTCCCCTTACCTAGCCCTGAGAAGACCTTCACCTACACCCAAGCCACCTAAACCCAACATGCTTCCCTGCTGAACCTTTGCACGAACTGTGAATTAAATTCACCTTTTGGTGTTTTTGGAGCATCTCCGTCTCAGTGTGCATGTCTGCATGTCTGATCTCCAACGCTAGGTGGCGCTACCGACGCAACATTTGGACACTAGACAAGTCTCTGACTGTTCCTTTAAAATGTCCCGCTCAGTCACATCCATTGACAAAGAAGTCTAATGATGACACTGCATCACTGCCTCAGAGCTAACAGGCAAACTGATAACAGTGACCATTATTTTATTCATCTTTTTGGGAATCAAAATCTGCACTAATTTTTTTTTTGTACTGGGCTCTAACTTCCACAAAATGTGTGTTGACACAGCCACCAATTAGCATCAGAGCTCATGTTTTGAAAAACTCAAGCCAATGATGTGAATAATGTATGAAAAGATTCAAATAAATATATTTCACGATATAAAAATGATTGGTGTATGTGTATCGCTTTGTGAAGAAAATAAACAACTGTCATAAAAACAGTCAATCAGAGGCCCTTAGCTACTCTGGGACCCTGGGCTTCAGCCCAGTTAAGCCCATGCATCATGCATTAAATTGCCCATGGCTTTACAAGCCACAGTGCACACAATCAATCAGCCAAATATCAATCTATAACCAGTGAAGGCAATGACACACAGAACATTTGCTTTTATAAAATAAAGGTGCATTATTTTCCTTCAGACTCTCATGTGGTTTTCCATAAGCAGATCAGCTTGTGTGTGCACTTAAAGCCATTCTCATTTTCAGAGACCCCAACCAATCTCTGCTGGATATGAATGTGTATATTATATTGACTTCTGGATCTGAGCAAAATGAACAGCCTTTTTTTCGCACACATCCTCTCATAACCCCCGCAGTCAAAAAGAATTGCATTAAATATTCCTTTTATACCCCTTACCTTCTGGAGAGTAATTGTTTGGCTGCAGCATATGGTAATAAATGCTGGTGCTTCAGATAGAGGCTTTCTTGTTGAGAAACACATTGTACACTCGGTACAATGACGCTGTGGGGGCACGAAGGGGCTGTTGTGAAATGTAAACCCCCACTTTGAAGGAACGAGCATGATAAAAGGTCCTTTACAGCTGAGGACAGACAACACGGGCAAATAAACACACTGTGTAGATCAAGGCGAGGGCTACAAACAAGACGCCTGGTGAGGACATGAATACTGCAAGACTTTATTTAAAGTAACGTCCGTAATATGGTCTTTAAAGCCTGAGTTGCAACAAGTGCTGCATTTTGGCTAATGTGATAGCTGATGCCAATAAACCACAACAACATCAGCTTTTTAGCATGTCCAACATGTTCGATACACTTTGTAGCAGCCCTGGAACAGATTTTCGAGTGGGATGTTTATATCTGACTCCAAACTCCACTCCAGATTTGAAGGATGGTGTGGAAAGTAGAACCTCTTAGCTGCAGTGCAGTACCAGTCATAGAAATGTTTGACAGCCCCGCAGCTGGCTGGCACTACAAGTGTTTTATGGCGCTACAGCGGTAGCGTTTGCTGTCCTGCTAGCATATGCTAATCAAGAATAAATGGTTGGTCCCCTCCTTCTGGTCTCGACACTAATGGGAACGAATGGCCCCTCTCTGGACCGGGAGCAGGAGGAAAATGAACGGTGCTTGGCTAGCCTACAGTACATCCTAATGGGAAATTGATGTTCTGCTAGCATAGGTACTAATGGAAAGCGAATAGTGTCATGCTAATGAAATATTAATGATGTCCCGTTAGCAAAGATGCTATTACAACATTAATGGTAGACAAGCAGTGATTGATAGGCCATGCCAGTGAGCAGCTATGCGGGAGGTATAGAGGAAAAGACAGGACTAGATAATCGAGTTCATTCTGGAGTTGGTGTCCATAAATATAGTGAATTTTTTCTATCCATCTCTCTCAGAAGACAATCTGGGTGGTCCATCTTTGCCCAACCCTGAGACGCATACTGGCAGAACAACCCATAACAAATTTGTGGCTCCACACACTCATGCTTAGCATGTTTATGATAACTAATGGAACCAGTATGAAAATAAGACAAAGACCAGCCTATTGGATGCGATTGCTGTGTTGCATTCAGTCTACAATCCCCGGCCAGACCAAACAAATCTAAAATTAACTGGAACTGCCGGGGGCTGCCTGAACTTGGATTACAGTCAGTTCAGACAGGTGCACTGATTCTTGACATTTCACTAGTGAATTAATCACAGACAAGTACACCGCAAAGGTATACAACAAAAAACAGAATTTTTTCTATATTAGTTCACGACTAGTGGATTACTTTAGGCCTTGTATGTTTGCTTAGTGTTGGCAGTTTAGTTCAGGCCAACTCAGGCCTGGTGCATTAGGTTGTGGTTAGTAAACTATAACAAGCTACAGTAATAATTCATTAGCAAATAGTATAGTAAATAAGGTAAATAAAAATAGTGTTGTTTGCAAGTTATGTTGTTATGCATTTATACACACGTGAACTGAGGTGAAAAAAAGAAACAAGGTCTAAGATGTCAACCTGAACGACAGCACCAGGAGCTGAATAGAAAACAGCTTGGAGGCTAACATCAGCTGAAGCAGCGTACATGCGTTGGTCGAGGCTACTGCAGAGTGGGGAGCTCGACTGAAGCTTGTTCATTCCGCTTTAATGGGCTTTCTCTGATAAAATAAAGGTTAGAGGTGTGCTGTGGTGTAGAATCTAGAGGAGCCGGGCCTCTCGAGTAATCCAAACCAAGCAGCCTGTTTCACATTGGAGGAAAACAATCTATCTCATACAATTCCCACAGGAGCTTCACCGAACCACAACAGGGTAGCAGGTTTCAGATGTGACGACACCCTTCGGAGATCCGTCGCCAGTACAGCGGCAAGATTGAGTGCGCGGGTTGGCTCGGATGCCAAGAGAGAGACACACACACACCTCAGGGCCGACACAGAGCAGAGGGAATCCGCTGACAGACTCTCAAAGCCAGGAGTACCACTACAATAACATACACTACATCAAGCGAATGCCTGGATGGTTGTGCCGAGAGGAGGGAAGAGCACTGCAATATTCTGCTCAGGTGCCCTTCAAGCTTTAATCAGATTAGAGGAACGTTGTAGGTGGTAAATAGAAGGGAAGTTAACAGCTACTCCACTCTAAGAGTCAGTGCTGACAAACAGAAATCACTACTGAGATATTGATTACAGATCGTCACGGTACTAATAAAATGTACACCTCACTGTCAGCGACTGCAGAGTCACAGTGTACTACAATAGTGCTGTAGTGTGAAAGTGACCATTCTGTCATACGTGAACACGGCACAGCACACAGTGTGAACAGTGTGAAATTCTTCCTCTGTATTTAACCCATTTAACCCATTCACCAAGGGAAGCAATTGAAATCCTGCTGCTGGATGATCTAACTGATAACATTCAGACAGTGGCCAAAAGGGTGCAGAGTTTGGGAGATGATAAAACCTGATAAACCTCCTCCAGAGGCGAGGATCAGAACGATGTCTCACTGCCACACTTTACTGTCCTTCAGACTCAATCTGAACACATTTTTCACCCAGAAGTGTGAAGATGCGGCCTCAAATCAGCCAACTGAGCTGGCTAGCAGGTTGCTTGCTAACTAGCAGTGCTAAACAAGCCTTCACTGGCTGATTATTAAACAAACACAACAAACAGTGACACACGTCTTCCTTTCATACCTGACCTCTGCTTTAGTGTCTTAAAGGCTGTTCAGGAGATTTATTGTCTCCGTGTTTGTTGCTTCGCTCCTGCTGTGACTTCACAATCTCTCTCCAATACACTGTTAAGGCGACTCGCCCCTCTGTTCTCCTTCCCCTACATTATGGAGATGACTCGACTACAAAAATAAAATCTTTAAATGCTCGATATTTGGCCCTTGATCATCTGATCGATCTGCCCTTGATCATTGTGGGGGGGTCTAAGGCACGGAGTTTTGCCAAAAACTCAAATGGCCCCCAAAGAGAAGCCTCCCATAAATTCACCTATTATAAGAAAAATAATTTTTAAAAATTAATAAGAAGAACAAGAGTGACTGGGTTCCCGACTCCAACAGGTCCTTCTGAGGCAGAGGGACTCAAGCTGGGATGCCCTCTGGTGTTAATGGTGTGTAGTACATTCAGTGGGCAACACTACGGGCTCAGGCTTACAGATCTAACATGACTGATGACCTGCCCTTGGCTGACAGGAGGCAGGTCCTTCTAAAGCAGACGGAGGATGGAGGATGGACGCCGCCACTTCTGCATTTCACTCACGTATGATACCTTTTCTGCAGAAAGTAATTGGCGGCGCTGAAACGCGCCTCTTGTTATCTGGAAGCTGTATGCACATACAGTTCACTTTCTCCCAGTCGCTGTGGAAAAGGGTAATTCAGTGATTATAACACCTTATCACTGCAGTGTCCTCAGGAGCCTTCTCCACACACACACACACACACACACACACACACAGTCACACCAGGGGGTGTAAAAAAGCCCAGCCTATCCGGCTTAAATGCTACTCCATGGCTCGTGACCTGCTTTGGTCAAATAAGGTTCCTCGAGTGCCGTTATGAAGGGACGATAACAAGCAGACATTCCGTTTGAGGAATGTGAGAACAAATTCTCCACGGATTTTTCACCGATGGAGCTCAGAGACTCCATGAACTACGTGTGTGTGTCTGTGTGCATGCATGTGTGTGTGTGTATGTGTATGTGTGTGAGTTGGTATTCCGAAAGCATCTTCTCGCTCTAACAGACTGGAAAATGGATTGAAAGAGGTTCTGGAAGGATGACTAATGTTCAGGTCGGCTTCTTCGGACAAACTGCCAGCACCTTCATTCATAATACAGATAATAACAACAGTATTAATACTGATGAATTCATATGTTAACCCCCAAAATGACACTAAAACAATCAATGCATTTTAATTCAATACTGAACCAGTTTCTCAGTGCCCTTTTTTCTTCTGAGGTCCACTTACAACCTTTTTCATTTTTACATGAACATTCTCCAGTCTCACTTTATTCCTTGTTTCTGTGGCTTTAAGACTGAATTATGTAAATGAGCTCTGTTCTGATTGGTTTCTCTGTACCGTGCCTCATTTAGAAAGCAGTCCAGACTGAAACACTCGTGACTTTAGCATGAATGGACATGGTCAAGGTGCGGTAATCCACAGTTTTGGCACATACTGAGATTTTCTATATGTGCATGTTACTCACTTAATATTTACTTAAAATACACTCAGTGTTCTTCACTAAGAAATACATTTACAGTATGTTCAACATTTGAATACCTTTATTAGCCCAAAACTGACTACTGACCTATAGAAAGCCACCTAATATAATTATAATTCTAACCATACTGTGGACTTTGTTGCTGTTTAGTGTCCATGCATGGCCTGTATGAACAAGACGGATGAACATTATTTTCTGAAACTTGTAACAATGTTTACTTTCATAAACACTATTTAAGGAAATGTTTAAGTGGGTTTATGTCAGTTGTCATGAAAGGTTTATGAATAGTGTTACCAGAAAAAAAACATCTTTGACATCTTTGCCTTGTTTGTGATTTCCTGATATCAAAACAAACACAAGAAATCAGGACTGTGGACTCAAACCCATCTATTACATAACACATTACATAACACTGCAATTTATTACTTATTTATGTTTAACTCATTATCACAGCAATTTATCGGCTATGTTTTAGCACTACGACTACAAAACAGTTGACTTTCAAACAAAGCAGTCTTATTCGCACTCTATTTGCAAACCCAGAGCTAATCCTGCAGAGCTGTTTGGGCTACTTGTTATTAAAGGGAAATTCAATCATTCTTTTTTAAATATTCCTAATTAATTTAGCCTTTGTGATTAAAAACAAGTCACTTAGAGTGGTTTGATTTGTAGAGAAACTCTACAAAGACTCAGACATAGAAGAATACATACAAAAAAGTACTTTTTCATATATTATGTATTATATTTAATGTTGATTATGGTGAAATAGTGATACATCTGAATCACCACTTTCTTCGAGAACATTTTTGCCAACATGAATGAATTTAAAAATATGTTTTAGGTGTCAAACCTACGATAAAACAACATCTCAGGCATCAGGCCACGCATTCATAACCATTTCATCCACTGTGAACAGTCCTGACTCGAAAGTTCTTTAGAATTAAGCGTTTCACACCAAACCCACTCTAAACAACTGCAGCAGTTTAATTATGCAGAATTAGAAGAAAATGTGGGATGCCTCTGGTTTGGAGATGTGAGGTTAGCGGTGAAGGTCTGTTGCTGGAGAGAGCCCTGTACCAGCGACAGAAGAGCGTCGTGACTTTTCTGTCGTGGCATGTTGTTCTGCATCACACAGGCTGTGAACAATAGCTCAGCTCAAGCACCCAGTAATAGGTTTTCTCTCAGCCCTGCTTGGGTTTCAATAACAGTGACACGCCAAGAGACGGGACAAAACCAACCGAGAGACAAGATAAAAGCCATTATTTCCTGTTACAGCTGTATGAGTGCATCGTATGAGAGGACATGGAATCACACGCGGGGCTTTAATAATATTCCAGTGTTCAATTCATTAAAACCGACCTGGCCTAAAACTGAGACTCAGCCTTTATGTGAGGGAGAGGCTGGGTGTAATGACGGGGCGGAGAGGTCGCGTCGTGATTATGTGGAGGGAGATGGGCTGGAGCAGGCCATTCTGTGGCGCACTGAGAGCAGGCGATATTGGCATTTACATCACCGCGAGCGGACTGATTAAAAGACTATGATTACAGGCCTGTTTTCTGTTTTAATGTGGAGATACGATGTCAATACGAGCCTGACACAGGCTGCTAAAAGCTCCGGGGTGATGAAGATGAAGTTATTTCAGAGAGCACATGCAGCTGCAGCGATGATGTGATTGAACATGGATCAAAAAGCCACCTTTCTAAACAAAGGAAACAGTAAATGACCTCTTTTCTGTGTTTGACCTGTCAATGAAAACATTTTAAATAGATCACTCATAAACACAGCAGGCACATTCATGTACTATTATTTGATTTGATAAATTATAATTTACACTCACTCAGTGTGGTTCAATGTTGCTAACAGCCTCCTGTGTAATTCTAGTCACTCTGGAAGGTTTATATCCTGTTCACTTACGTTTATGTTTACGGCATTTACCAGACGCTCTTATCCAGAGCGACGTACATCAGTGCTTAAGTCGTCTACGTCTGCTCCTCATACCTGTAAAGCTACACTAAGAGCAACACCTGCTTATCACCAAGTTACTGCCAGATAAGACATACACCTTAACAAACCCTCTCAGAAGGAAAAACTCAAGTCAGAGGTTCATTCACAAGTAAGGACAAACAGTTAAGAGGGTAAGTGCTTGAGGTTTTTTTTAAATATAAAGAAAATTATGTATAAGAGATAAATGAGAGTACTGGTTAGTTATCAAGGCGCCTCTTGAAGAGGTCTTGAAGGGGGGGTCTTGAAGAGAGCGAGGGTCTCACCAGATTTGATCGGAAGAGGGAGTTTGTTCCACCACTGGGGACCCGAGACTGAAAAGAGTCTTGATGCAGGTCTTCCTCTTCTTTTGAGCAACGGAGGTTCCAGACTAGCTGTGCTTGAAGCTCTGAGCACTTTATACTGTTACACTGCTGTATTGTCTATTTAATGTATTGTTTCTGTCATAACTTCCACTTTCGTGCTGTAGCTGCCTCCTGTGTAATATCATACTCATGGTCTACATTCCATTCACACTATACTGTTGCAGTACATCACTGTACATACAGTGGTGTGTATTTACTGCACTGTTTGTATTGTGCCTATTGTATCTTGCACTTTGTTAAATGTCGCTATGTTGCTCTGTGGTCCGTGGAGAAACGTCTCATCAGTACTGAGTCACAGCTGCTGATGACAGTAAAGTAACCCTGAACCTTGAACTCCAAGAACTGTCTGCTCACATGCTGCCTTAGGTCTCCCACCACTCCACAGGTGCCTCTATAACGAGATCATCAGTGTTCACCTCAGCTCTCAGTGCATTTAACTCTTAGGGTTGGTTGGTGTAGATGTTTACACGTTTGTCAGGTTCCGGCACAAACCCACTGGTTGGGCTATCGCTGATATTCACAGTGACGTATCTAGAACTTCCATAAACTAAGAGTGTGATTGCTTGATTCACTTCCAAATTAGGTTGGGGATTAATCTGAAAAGAGAACTTGATTCTGGAGAAGAGACACAGAGACAAGAACAATATAAAATATAGTCAAAATTAAACTCTCCAGAAATAGTCCTAAATACTAAACACCCTGCTATATACACAAAATGCTGTGGTCGTTTTAAGAAATCAGCCTTAATGTTCTCAACAAAAAGAGTAGAACTGCATTCAAATACAAAGATGATTCTATGGAACAAAAATGAACTAAAACTAGGTCTTATGAAGACCTACAAGGCCATGAGTGTTGTTCCGCTGGTTGTTCTAAGGCATTACATATGTGCTGGTAAAGCAACTGCATTCAGCAAGACAACATTCTAGACAACTTATGTGTGGTTTGGTGACGATGCAACACACCAACCCACACATAACTAGGACTTGTGTCCTTAGTCTACAGAAGTCTGCTATCCAGACCGTTAATGTCCCTCTCCTGCAACAGCTGGAAAAGTGAGAGCTTTCAGACAGAACTAGACGATCGGTTTCACCGGGCCACTCACGGCAGCTTGGTGAGCCAAGTTTGGATGCAATGGATCGATATCACCATCCATGAAACAGCAACAGAGGAGGGAACAAGGACACAGTGTCTTTCAAGGAGACTGCACGCACACACACACACACACACACACACACACACACACACACACACACACACAAATACACACACACTCAAAATACACCAGATTTCTCCCGGAGTAAACTTTTCAGCTCCAAGCTGTCTCCGTCTGTCTCTTTCTGAGGGCACAGGGTCAGTGTGAGCTTTTTTATTTGTTGTGTTTTTATAGGGCTGGGCTGAAGGAGTTTCAAAACTCCTCATCCTGATAGTTTCTATCCAGCCCCCTGTCCACTCTAGACCAATACGACCATATTATTCACTGTTTCTTGTCATTACCGATGAGGTTATCAATATTCACTTGTGTTTGGCTGCTTTCAGGACTTCTTTGAAAAATGAACCCCCACAAATGTTTTCTCTCAATCAAACTTGTTTAAAGAGTAAGACTTAAAATTACACTCATCTGTAAAGGCAAAACTGGAAAAATTATGTTTCTACTGGATTTTATCAGGAGGGAGCTGAGCTCAGTTTAAGACCTTTGAAACAGTTTTTTATTAACCTTTTCATTACCTATAGACAACATACAGAATTTTATATGGAGAACGTGAAAATTAATATATCATTTTAACACGCAGAATTAATAATAACCCAATACACCGGCCAGTTAGACCCTTAACAAAAATTTGAACAGAAAAAAAGCCTTTTATAATGTTTTATAGTTTTATAGTGACATTTTTGACATATCACACAGTTTTAGTATATGCAGTATAGTTCAAACCAAAAGAGGTTTTGAAGCAATATTACATTTTCTTAGAAATGTTCTTGTATGGACTTGTTTATTCTGAGACCTCCCACTGGCTGAGATTGGTCCACATGTCAAATGGTTGACTACACAGAGTTTGAAAGCTTGACGTCTGGTTTCTCTTTCGTATGTGCAAACAATCCTTTATTTTTTACCAATTTTTTGATCGGCAAATACTAACACTTCTGCCAGCTGCTTTCTTGCCTCATTCACCACCGCCTTCGTGTCTGTTTGTTATGTGGTTCGGCTCTGCTTGCAGCCCCCTCTAAATGATTTTTGTGCCTCTAGCAGTGCAGAATGACTTGGAAAGTTTCCTTTCAAGAATACTTATGACAGCATGCACAGCAGTAGTTCAGTCCCATTTAACTTTTTGCCATTTAATGTATTTTGCCAGATTTAGTTTTCCTTTGTTATCAGTTTTCTTATATTGTTTTCTTTGCTTCCTCCAGACAATCCTCATCTCTTTCATTAAATAGTCTTGTTTCTGTGAGCTGGTGCTCAGCGGTACAGTGCCGCTGGTGCTTGATCGAACCAGTGCTACCCAGGGGTCTGGAGAGTGTCTTAGACGTCAAAGCTCAAAGCTTGAACTGGCTTGGCATTGCTATACTGTCTCCTCCATCCTCACCTCTTTCTTTGGGGGCCTAGTCACCCAGCCCTGCCTGCCTGTTAACCTGAGTGAGGCTGAAGTTTGAGTGCTCCTCCCCTGATGACAGACAGCTGAGACTGATTTAAAGAAGGAGCATGGACACTTTAAAAAGGTAACTCTCCCAGACAGTCGAGAGAGGGACTCGAAACAGCCTCTTATTTAGACCATACTGGGTCTGAGTTAGTAAACAGTGATTAGACAGACAAGGACACTCCGTTCTCCAAACTGTCTGGATACAGACCATCCGATTTACAGACTTCCCAAAACAATGCTGGATAACCTACTATAAACTTGTCAGTTTTCACTCCAGATTAACTTCTACACTATGATTGGACAGCTAGGGTTTAACTGTGTGAATCACTCTGCTGCAGCGCCACCCAGAGGCAGATCAGTGTTGCAGCTTTAGTCAGTTTATTAGCTGCCAGAATTTAGATTTTGAGGTGTCCTAAGTGTTCATTAGGACATCTCAGACCTTCCCGGACCTCCTGTATTTGCCAGATTGACTTCAAGTCAGAATTATTGTAATGTTCCTAAGAAGACCTTGTATCTCCAAAATGGTCACTTTATAAGAGAAAGGTAAAAAAAAAAAAAGATACATTCATTATAATATATTCAGCAAGTGGCATATTCAAATAAGAAAACACTAAATGATAAAATGCTAGTAAAAATTATAATATGCCTAATAGCTATTTTACAGCAACTGATGATGCATCAGTAGATCAACAGATGAAGCAATTATTGCAGCTGTAATCTGCGTGCTGTTCGGGTGTCTTTGTTGCAGCAGGTGTGTGAAGGCCGGTGTGCTCCGGTGACGGTTAACACCAGCAGAGAGCACCTCTGTCAACCACCGATGTGACATCTGCTACTCAGCTCTGCACTACACTTCAAAGAGGCGAAGGGCTCGGCCCTCATTACAGACGAACTGAGTGTGAGGGGACAGAAAAGATCCCCCACACGTTTCTCTCCGAGAATCCGTTCCCTTTTCCTGAAAACATCCAGAAAGCTATATCAGAGAAGGACGAGACGCTTCAAACACACATCGCAAACCGAGAGAACAGCACGCCGAGTCACTTCAGCAAGCATTTCCACCTCAAGTTTTTTTTTTAACACTTCGGAGGCGAGAAGATGCAAAGCGACTGAGTGATCCACCACTTTTTTGGAAGATGGCTTCAAAGTAAAGAGCTTGTTTACGTACAAGTTGTCTGGATGCATTCAGAGTGCCTTAGCAACTCAAGACGTTTTCGTTATCAAAGCTTTTTAAGGACACAAATGTCCTGAATTTGTAGGGAAACCAGAGGAAGACACAGAGTCAGAAGTGGCAAAATGTTACTGACAGTGTAAAGGGCTTTTTTTCTCCAATGTTTTCAACAGAGAAATGGCAAAAAATGTAGTTTTGCTTTGAAGATCAAACTTCCCTCTTACTTTAAATGCAGTCAATCAGCAATGCATGGTGAACGTAGGGCAGGACAATTCA
Source organism: Hydrocynus forskahlii (assembly GCA_037974365.1). NCBI lineage: Eukaryota > Metazoa > Chordata > Actinopteri > Characiformes > Alestidae > Hydrocynus > Hydrocynus forskahlii. The sequence continues at coordinate 2,370 of JBBPCX010042772.1, read as the reverse complement.
TAAAACCAGTCAAAATATTAAAACCACTACAAGTGAGGTGAACAACACTGATTTTCTGGTCACAGCCGCACCTGTTGATGAGTGGAAGCAGAAAAATGAGTGAGCGAAAGGATCTGAGGCATTGTGATGGCTGGACAGCTGGGACGACTGGGTTGGAACATCTGCAGCATGGCAGGCCTTGTAGAACCTACCAACCGGTGACCTGGCAGCAGGGTTACGAGCACCCAAAGCTCATTTATTCATGTGAGGAGTGAAGGATAGCCTGTCTGGTCTGATCCCACAGAAGAGCTCCTGAAAAAAGTTCATGCTGCTCTAGTAGAAATAAGTAAGAACTCACCGTGTAGCTGCATGCCCAGAGTACACATGTTAATCTATATGAACAATGTTTCTGCAGGCACCACAAACATGGGAGATTATTATATACCACAAGTACCAAAATATTGTGCCAGCTGAACAAAACTCTTATATCTCCAGATTACAGGAGAAGCAAAAAAACAGTATTAACTAGTAGATTTTCCAAGTAATTTTGATCTATATGTCTTAATTCATTTATCATGTAATTCTGACACAATGTAAAGGCCGGCTGGAGTTTTAAAATGATGTACAAAAAGTAAAAAAAAAAAAGCTTTGTTCCTACAGTGAAAACATATATAGTACATATGGGGTATATGTATGACTTCCACCCTGACAAGGCAAAAAGAGAAAACTGAGTTTGTGTGTGTGTGTGTGTCTTCAGAGAGCTGTTTTCTCAGCACCCTGAGTGGATGCTGCTGGTTTGTGGATGAGGTCAAGCATGAATTTTCCTCCCAGCTGAGTGTGTGTCCTGCGGTGACACCACCGCTCCGCATTGATCTGAGAAACGACCAGCATCCACGAGCATGTAAGGAAAACGGTGTGTGTCTTCAGTTAAACTCTCCATGTTCTCTCTCTCTCTTCCATGCTCTTCCTCTGTCATTCTTCCACACACTCCCTCTTGTCCATGCTCTCTCTGTCTCTCTCTCTTTCTGTTACTTCTCTGTCTCCCTTTCTCTGCCTCTCTTTCTTTCTCTCTCTATCTCTCTCTGTTTCTCTCTCTCTCTCTCTGTCTCTCTCTCACACTCTCTCTTTCTCTGTCACTCTCTCTCTTTCTCCATCTCCCTCTCTCTCTGTTTCTCTCTCTGTCTCTGTCTCCCTTTCTCTGTCTCTCTCTGTCTCTCTCTGTCTCTCTCGTTCTTTCTTTCTCTCTCTCTCTCTCTCTCTCTCTCTCTCTCCTAGAAAAACAAGTGGGGCTGATGATGCTGAGAGTCGAGTTGCTGCAGGGTGGAATTTTACGGTCTGCCCAAGAGTTTATCGGAATACTGGCTGATTCAAAATTTATCCTCAAAACACACACACACAAACACACACACAAACACACACACACACACACACACACACACACACACACTGCCTGGGCTGGACTGCAGTAACTCTGAGGGAGGGTTCATAATTCAGCAGAAAAGCTTCACTTGGTCAGTTCAATAATATCCTTAACACTGTACCAGAATACTAAATAACAAACTCATTTGCATAAAAAGGAGCTGTATTTAGAACTTGTTCATCTTTACTTTTATATGTAGATTATTTAATTACTTGAACATTCCAAAATACCAGAACAGGAGATATCAGTCCATAAAAGAAGCCCAAAATTCACTCCTGCTCATTAGAAAAGAAGATATAAACAACCTCAATAATCACACATGTACGCTAGAATAACAGATATTAATACACAACCAACCTTAATAAACACTCCTCTACATTAGAATCAGAGATACTGAGCCTATTAAAGATCCTATTAAAGATTCATATGCATTAGAACAGGAAATATCGACAAATAAACAACCTCATTAAAGATACAATAGAAGATATTAGTCCATAACCAACCTCATTAAAGAGTTCTACACACTAGAATAATAGATACTAAAACAAAAATAACCCAAATAAACACTCATACACTAGGATAGGGGAAATTGAACCATAAATGACCTCCTTAAAGACTCCTATACACTAGAATAGAAATACTGACTCATGAATAACCCCACTGAAGATTCCTATACACCAGAATAAGAAATATTGGGACATAAACAACTTAATTAAAGGCTCCTGTACTGCAGATTAAAAGACACTGGCCCATAAAGTACCTCATTAAAGACTGTAATACAATGTAACTGGAGATATTTGTCCATAAACATTAAATACTCCTATATACTAAAATAAGAGATATTAGCACATAAAAAACCTTAATAATCATTCCTATTTACTAGAATAGTATACTGAATAGAACAGAATACTGAGCCATCAATGACCTCATTAAAGATTCTTATGCACTAGAATAAGTAATATATATATATA
>JBBPCX010042732.1:0-15295 GCA_037974365.1 Hydrocynus forskahlii | reverse complement strand
CACACACACACACACACACACACACACACACACACACACACACACACACACACACACACACACACACACACTTTCTTCAACCCCCCGTTTAAATTAAATTAAAAAAAATTACATTTAAAAAATGAATGCCGGATCAAGACTGTCAGTGCCTTCCCTTTGCATAATTTATATATGTTACCAGCCACATCTGATTGATGTATGTGGGTAGGAGAGGAGTAATGTGGAGAAATGTGTAGAGATATTACCTCTCTATGTAATCCCATAACATCTCAAGAGAAATTATGTGATTTTTGTAATGAACTACATTTAGCTGATATAATACTAGTCACCACTACTAGAGTGCAATTTTCTCATGTAGCTTTCTGCATCTATACCACTGGGGGGCATGTCTACTCAATCAAATTCTACTCAATCAGTCTATCAATAATGCTCACAATACTAAGATAATTTCAGCTTGCATTCAAAAAGCAACAGTACCACTGCAGATCAGAAATATTACTGCATATTTTACAGGGTATTAGGTTGCTTCAACCAGAAGAAAGTGACACATGACACACTGACAATGTTATAATTTCATATAACATGGGCTTACATCGTATTGGTGGCTTGGGCATCATTGTGGAGATGTCCTGAGACCAGTAGAGAGGCACAGAGCCTCGCACCTGCACATAGGAGGAGTAACTGCCCGCCGTGAACGACATCACTGAGGCATCGCAAATGATTTGCTCGGTCTCCACCTCGTTTGCAACATCCCCCTTCAGGTCACACACATCCACATCCACATCCACATCCACATCCAAACACCACACACGCACGCACACACACCCACACAATCAAACATGAAGGAAACAGTCTCTTAGCAAAAAATCTACACAGCTACCAGTAAATATGCTAAGATATTGAAAATCAATAAAGAATATTTCTAAAACATTTTGAAACTTTTCACTGGCAACAAATATGGATATGGGAGCACAAACTGAATTTGACTACTTGTCAGTTCATTTATCAAATTTAAGAAACAAATCCATAAAAAAAAAAAAATACAATTAATATACTGAAGATATGCATAAAACCTTGGAAGGTTGCTCTCTGCTATGAAGTCAAGTTCATTAACAAACTGTCATATCCACACAAGGCACAAAATAAGCAGAAGACATACATCTGTGAGAGCCAAGAGAAAGTAATAGTACAGATAATTTACCTCACAGTTGGCTCCTCTCTTGAGGAAGCGTGTTCCTGCGAAGCGGCTGGAGCGCCGAGCGATGAGTGTGACATAAACAGGCCGCCCATAGATGAGCAGTTCTGGAATCAGTAGTTAAGGAAACGCATATACACACACTCTGTGGTGTAAATGTAATTATATGGACTGATTCAGCAGCATGGACGAAAATACAACAAACTTTACTTGACCTCCACTTACGATGATAAGTAAATCTGTGCTGATCTGAATTTAACCCATCCTGCTCTTTACATCCTTCGCTCCAAAAAAATAAATCTTCAGGGAGCCAAATAAATAACCTTTGACAAATTCCAAGTCATTAAGTTCTACAGAGCAACTTGACCTTTAACTTGACCACACAATGCTTAAATTGTTCTTGTTAATTTACTGAAACTGTAGAGGTCCAGTTTATATGAGGCAAAAAGGTGCGATCACAAGTGGACAGTGAAATTTACCACTGTTTAGGTAAATATATAGGCTATTGCGAATGTTTAGCTTGCAAGGATTGCTGATGCAACTTAAAAGCAAATGACATGACTACATGACTGATACACAGGAAAATAACGCTCCAGACATAATCAATTTATGAAAAATACACAAGTGGGCAACTGGCTAATGTGTTAAAAGAGGCTGTTTCTGAGTACAAATGCCACCATTCCTGCCACAACTGTTAACTGTTAACGCAATAAACACTGTCTATGCAGTGCATACGCCTGGATTTTCACTGACGACCAAAAGTGAAATTCTTATTAGATGTTTATTTCATTCTCTTTTTGAAAATACTTCTAGTTTGTATTTTGGACATCCTGCATTAAACGTATGTTTAAGTAAAATTTATACAGTTAAAATTTTTCCAGACATAAATCATGGCCCAGAATTCAAGGACTATAAGAAAGGTTGAACCATTACACCCCTATGAAAGACATGAATCTCAGCAGTGTACAAGGAAAAAAGGTGTGCAATGCAAGCAGATGCTGTCATCAGCTGAATATTAGTAACTACATGTTATATACTAAAAAGGAAAAAAAGTTCCTTGCCTCACAAATATATGTGAATAGAAGTACATGTAATGCAAATAAAGCTTTTGACACAATTTAGGAATGTGCAAATTACTTTAAAAAAAAAGCAACTGATAATTGTGTGTTGAAATTAGAAATCTGTGATGAATGTGTTAGAAATTAGAAATTATTAGAAATTATTGCGATGAATGTGTAATCATTCACGCATGATTTATAATCATTCTGCAATGGTCAAAAAGTGATTTGAGCACTAATAGCTCCTCCCAATAGCTTTATGTTGCCCTGTACATGTCAATCATTCAAAATGCAATACCTAAGCTGAATCACATTTTACAGCTGAACCACATAAGGGAGCATTAATTCGCTATCTATTTCCAAGACATGGTTAAGAATGGTTGAAAACAGGTGGAACAAACAGTTCTAGCTAGAAAAAGGTGGGAAAAGTGTGAATGGCCGTGCTCATGTGCTCATTATTTTTTATTAAACTTTAGCAAACAGTGAAGCACATCTTTTTTAACTGACCTGAGCTTTAGTTTCTTGAAGTCTGTTTATGAGTCTACTGTGTCTTTAGCTCTTCAAGACTGATTTGTAGTTCCATGTTTTGTCACTTTCATGCTGCCATAGCCATGATATTGTGACTCTCTTTCTGACACACATTCTCTTTTAAGCATATGGGTACAGCACCCTGCGTATCCCTCAGAAGCACATTATCACTACGCCAGCCATGATTGGCTGGCCATGTCTAACGCACCAGGGACAGCCCCCTATATTAACAGCTGCCAATGTGCACTGTGGCCATTCAATTACCTCTTCTCGCTCAGAAGCAACATTGCTGATACTGCTAAGGGTCTATGCTAACGGTCCACAGAGTTGAGCTCACCACTCGCTCGCCAGGCACTAGTCCCTTGCCAAACTTGCTAGTCTCCAAACTAGAGTTAGCTGAACAAGCGAATTAGCTGCAAAGCTACTCGAAGCTAGCTGCAAAGCAACAGAGTTCTGGGGCTGAAACGTGCCCAGGAGGCCCTAGCTCCGGAAGGAATTTGTCCTCACTGCGCCCGCCTGCCTATGAAAAGTCTTTGTCGTCGGCTAGCTCCCCATGCTAGCCTGACTGATCAGGACCCTGTGCTGACCGAGCTCACCATACCAGGTAACCAGTCTAAGGAAGACTCTGCCGCTGCCAGCTTGGATTGGGGTGAGCAAATGGATGCAACTGCTCCACTGCTAGCCTCCGCAAATCAAGCTGCGCTATGCTCGATGCTGAGTTGGATTCACTCGACGGGTCAGACAACGTCATCTCGTTCAACGACGTTGATTATCTCTTCCTGCTGTCCTCACAGGCAGTGATGCCTACAACCCTGCATGACCTAAGCACTAAGGATGCCAGAGGCGAAGACAATGTTTGCAAACGCGCAGCTGAAAAGCTGAACATTTCACGGCGCAACATTCCGTCTGAGAAGTCTGGTTCCCGGTACGAAGGCAAGCGTTTACCATGGGCGAAAAGCGCGGAGAGGCAGTTACTCCCCTTATTCCCCGAATGCCTGGAAGAGGCTACCCGCACCTGGTCGAAGCCGTACTCCTCCATTAGTCTGGTCCAGGGAGGAGCCACACTGAATTGTGAAGCCATGGACGAGAATGGGCTGTTCAAACTACCCCTGGTGGAGCCGCTGGTAGCACACCACCTCCAGCCTAGCCATAAAACCCTCTCAACCTCATCTTCACCGAGCTTTCCTTCGAAGACAGACGGGTTCCAGTCCTCTATGACGGACAAGGCATACAGGTCCATGGCCCTCAGTGTGCGAGCCTTGAATGCTTCATCCATGCTGATGGCGTATCAAGCCGAGCTCCAGAAAGAGATGTCGGGCATGCCACACCAAAATCTGTGGGACGAGATATGTGTGGTGACCGACTTATGCCTCCGCCTACATCACTGTTCCGTGCAGGCTTCAGGGCAAGCCATGGGCATTTTGGTGATACAGGAGAGAGCGCGCCGGTTAACTTTGTCCAGCCTCGCTCATCGTGAAAAAGTCCAGCTCCTTAATGTTGCAGTGGACCCGAAAGCCCTGTTTGGCCCGGCTAACATCGCTGTGAGGAGAAAAAGAGGGAGGGTGAAGCTCTGGAGACCGGCCTACCCAGGAAAATGCAGCCACCCCCTGCTCCGACTCCGCAGCCATCCTTTGCACAGGTGGTAGCCCGTCCTACGCCAGGCTATAGGATCCCGAAGCGTCCCACGACCCAGTCCAGACCTCCAGTTCAACCCAAGGCTGAGAGCAGGGGCGAATGGACCAACAAGCCAGCTGCACCAGTCGATCAGCAGGGAAGTCAGCCAGCGCCACCTCACCCACGTTTGGGCAAGAGGGCCAAGAGCGTGTTTGCCAGATGCATGCCCCTCTCAGTCCCGAGAGCCTGCTGTTGCGGCTCGGAACCCAGAGTCACAGGGTAGTGTTCTGTTAAACTCCCCCTCCACAGTGAAAAACACAAACACACTGTTGTCTATAATAAACATGTACCCATCCGTGCATCCAGGCCGGGAGCCGAGAGCACTGCACACAAAAGATTTTCTGTTGCAAAACGAAACAATCTTAAACATAAGCCTCATAAGCTCTCCAGCGGGGCAGACTGTTCAAATGCTCCCATTCCCCACAGGGCAGCAATGCTATCCTCCACAAAGGGGCAGCATTGTTTCACCTGTCGCTATGCTGTCTGCAGTGGGCACGCTCGCACAGTGAGCACAAAACTGGCAGACATTTGTAAAATCGAAATGGGCGCTCAGAACAATTGAGAAAGGGTACAAGACTGCAGCTCGCATGCTCCCCACCTCGTTTTTCGGAAATAATATACTCGCAGGCGGTAGGAGAAGCGGCACGTTTTCTCCAATCAGAGATAATGTCTCTGTTAGAGAAGAAAGCGATTCAAGCAGCATCTATCGCTGCTGGGGTTCAAGTTCAACTTAAAGAAAAGTGTCTTGCTTCCCTCTCAGTCAGTAAACTTCATTGGTCTGTCACTGGATTCCGTCTTAATGAGAGCGTGATTATCTCAGGACAGAGCGGAAATAATGCAAGCGTCTCTCGCACAGTTTCGCAGGGGAAAGTATGTGAGATTAAAGGACTGTCACAGACTCCTGGGTCTGATGGCATCAGTTCTGGTTGCTGTTCCCTTAGGCAGGCTTCATATGAGGGGTTTCCAACGATGGGTATAGAAACTCAGGCTGGACCCATGTATTCATGCTCGCCGCTGTAGGAGTAGGATTTTTTAGTTAACCAGGGTGTTAGGGTTTTTCCAATCTTGTGTATAATTAGATGATCATGATATGATATATGACAAAGGGATGATGAGATGTCTGGGGACAAGTACTGTCTGTACATTTTGTCTCTCTGCATTGTCTGTGTGCACGTTGCAGGATTAGAAATAGCAATAGCAGAAGTAAGAAAGGGCCACTTCTTGGGAACCAATGCGAGGGGGGCAGCATGACCTTTAGGAGACCTGTGGGACGCAGAGAGAATAAAAACCCATGTGTCTTGTTTGTAAGCAGCCATCCCTGTCAGACCACCAAACTGGGTGCTCTGAGTACGGATCGCTCCATTGCTGGCAATGCAATAAACTTTGTTTGATTTTTTTAACCTCTCTCTGATCTTGAGTCTTGAATTCCATGAGAGTACGGTAAATTCCTGCCGTTACATTTGGCGTCTACGGACAGGATCCACGTGTGTTTGATCTTCGTTGGGCCGAACGACCAAGGGCTGATCACCTCAGGTAGAAAACTGCCTGATGGAATCCCGAACTTTAGAATACAAAAGCAGGAATTCAAGGTCAGTAGAGACTTTATTGGAACATACAAAGGAAATAAGAAAATTTTGGGGTTTTTTTCCTTTTTCTTTCCTCTCTCCCAAGCTTCCTCAGTCATCGAACAAGAGACCCAGGGGTACGTTTGAGGTCGTAGGCTGTATCGCCTACCCGCAGTAAGGGGCGGGAGGTTGGAAGGGTTACGCACGAACCTCAAACTAAGCCGGGTCAGAGGCCGTGGGCAGTATCGCCTACCCGTAGTAAGTGGCGGGAGGTTGGAAGAGTTACGCACGGAAGCCTCCAGGAGGGGACAGGCCGGTCCCAGGGAACTTGGGACATAAAAAGTTCCATTCTGCCGGGGACGCCCTGAGAATTAAAAAGAGCTCTAAGGAAAAGGTATAAAGGAAAAAGGTAAAAGGGTACCATGGGGGCAAATTCTTCCATGACTGAGAAAACTGGGAGTTTCACGGATACTAAACTTAAACTGATGAAAGATCATTATGGTGAAAAAAGCAGTAAATGCAAAGGTTTTGAATGGTTGGGTAAACAAGTATGATTTTCCAAGTGGGGGAACCTTCAGTGTAAAATATTTAGAAGAATTGAAAGGGAAAATTGATGAGGAACGGGAAAGCAGAAGGAAGGGCAAGACAATTACTGTAAAAAAATTAGAACAGGAGGCTGAAGAAGATGCAGTTTATAAGGCATGGATTGAAGAAGCACACAGGCGTGAAAATTTACAGATAAGAAAGTGACTAGACTAACACAAGACCATGAGCCTCACTCACATCGCCCAACTCCAACTGCACCAGCTGCACCATCGTCAATTCATAGTGCCTTTGAAACACATTCTGATTCTTCTCTCTTTTTTTCCTTCTTTTATTCCGAGTACGACCATGGCTCTACTCCAGAGGACCGACTTGGATTCCGCCCCACCCAGACAACGCGCTGCAACAGTGGAAGCATTTCGTGGAGAAGATCCCCTGCAACGCACAGAGGAACTGGCCGGACCAAGTTCATTTGGAACAGCAACTGCTCCACTGCCCCGAGAAGATGACGCACGAGTGCACACGGTCAAAGACCCTGGCAAGACCCTGGCTCTGCAAGGTTCTGCTTATGAAGAAAAACCATAAGTGAAGTATTCCACGATGAAGCGGGAAAGAGAATGGAGGAATGAGGAATTTGATGAAGAAATGCAGAACTTAAGAGAACAGGTTGCTAAATAGACTCTGGATTCATCAAACAGACTGGACAGAACCATCAAGGATTTGAGAAACAGCATTCGAGCTGGGAGGCAAGAACACACATCAGGCCACAGCACATTACAATACAGAGCCAACCAGAAGATGGACGAAGGGGCCATGGAGGGCAAAGTGGAGGAAGAGGATTCAGTCGTGAGAACTGGCAAGGCCCGGAGAGGGCATTTGCGTACTCTGATGGGTGTCACTTGTGTGGCAGCGCTGATTACTGGAAGAATGAGTGCACAGGACAATTTCAGAGGGTGGACTGATGGGTGGCGGCGGGAGAAGGGCGTCCTTTGGATGGAGGGGCTGAAAACAGGTCATGTACTCCTTTTCCTATCTCTAACATTAGTTATTCCATGCTTGCTAGTGAACTGTTCAAAATCTTGCCTAATTTATCTGTATGCATTTCTGGCCAGGAGTTACAGTTCCTAGTTGACTCTGGGGCCACTTATTCTGTTCTGATGAAATCGTCTATCTGTCCTTGTCCTGCCACACAGAGGCGTACCGTTACGTCCATTGGAGCAGGGGGCATGGTGCAAATAGAACCACTCATGGTACCCCTAGACTGTAAATTAGGGGAACAAAATTTTGCCATGAATTTGTGGCATCTGAGTTGTGTCCAGTAAATCTGATGGGCCGTGATTTAATGTGTAAACTTGGGGCTACTATAATTTGTTCAGAAAAAGGAATAGAAACCCAAATCGCAGAACAGTTATTTGGGAGTAGTATGCTTCACGAGTGTTGCGTGGGCAGCTGTTTGGGGAGTTCCCTATTGCACCGTGATCTCTGATCTATTCTCTCTTGTTAAGTCTCAGTTGATGCATGCACCTACGGCTTTAGACTGGATGACTTGTGACGACTTACATTGTAAGTAACTTCAGATTGTACGCTGACCTTACATCAATGGAACAGACCACATTTTCTGGCACAAGGCACACTGTTGGGCACGATATATGCCCGGTCCATAATCACCACAGACGCATCTCGGTGGGGCTGGGGTGCCACACACGAAGGCAGATCAGTGAACGGTCAATGGAAGCCAAGCCTACGCGCAGTACATATCAATGTTTTCCTGGCTCTGTGGTATTTTCTGCCATATGTGAAAAATACTCATGTGTCAGTCAGAACCGACAACATGACAGTGGTAGCCTGCATCTACAAACAAAGGGCTTGCGCTCCCCTCAGTTACACAGGCTAGCACACAGACTGATATTCTGGAGCAATGCCAACCTTCTTTCACTCAAGGCCACGCATGTGCCTGGGATGGAGTACAGAGGGGCGGACCTACTCTCCCGGGGTCATCCCCGTTACGGCGAATGGAAAGTGCACTCAGATGTGACGAAACGGATCTGGCAACGTTACGGTCACCCGACAGTGGACTTGTACGCCTCCAGAGAGAACCCTCGGTGTCCCGTTTTTTTCACTGAACGATGTGGAAGCTAGCACACAGGTGGCCGCGCCTTCCTTTATGCGTTTCCCCCGTTACCTCTAATGTCCCCAAAGTTAGACAGAGTGAGGAACAAGAGTCTCACAGCTTTTCTGATGCACCAAACTGGCCACAGAAACATTGGTTGGCGGACATAATGCAAATGCTTTATGCACAGCCTTGGCCTCTGCCGCTGTGGAGAAACTTGCTGTCACAAGCTCAGGGAGAAATTTTCCACCCCCATCCAGAGTAGATGGCCCTCTGGGCCTGGCCCGTGAGGGGTTGCATTTGACAACACGCGGTTTACCCCAAAATGTTGTAATGACCATTCAAAGCGCTAGAGCTCCCTCCACGCGTAAATTATATGACACTAGGTGGCATGCGTTTGAGAACTGGTGCGGTGATACTGAAGAAATCCCCTTTCACTGTTTGGTAGGCACAGTGTTAACATTCCTACAGAGTCTACTTGATAAGGGTAAAGCTTTTTCTATGGTAAAAGTTTATTTAGCTGCTATCCCAGCATGCCATGTGGGTGCTGAAGGCAAAACGATAGGACAACATCCTCTTGTCTGTCATTTTATCCACAGTGTGGTTACGTCCTGTGTCAAAGTCCTTGTCGCCAGTGTGGGACATGCATTTGGTATTGGAAGCCTTGTTAGAGCTTCCTTTCGAGCCTTTGTCTGAAGTAGAGCTGAAGATGCTTTTGCTTAAGATAGCGCTGCTTATGGTACTGGTTTCAGCTAAACGTGTTGGTGATCTGCACGCATTGTCAGTGCATCCATCATGTTTGCGGTTTGGTGATAGGGATTCTAAGACCTTGTTGCACTCGAACCCAGCTTAAGGTTATGGACGCATCCTATTCGTGCCTTCCCTTGGATCTTTCTGCCTTTTACCTGCCGCCATGTGCGTCTGCGGAGCAACAGTGGCTGCATTCCTGTGTCCTCTGAGAGCGTATATAACCACAACTTCATCTTTCAGACAGGCGGACCAGCTATTTGTTTGCTGGATAGCAAATCAGCTAAATAGTCTGGACCTCACAAAGGTAAGCTAATTACTAAGCAACGTCTTTCTCACTGGATTGTGGATGCAACTGCTCTGGCTTATTCGGCTAAGGGGCTTGAACCTCCAGTTGGCTTGCGTGCGCATTCCACAAGGGGTATGGCCACTTCGTGGTATTGTTTAAAGGGGTATTGCTGCAAGTAGTTTGCGAAGCCGCTTCGTGGTCCTCCCCAACAGCGTTTATGAGGTTCTACAGACTCGACATTACTGCGCCTCACATGGCTCATGTGATAATGGGCTTTTGAGGGATATGCAGGGAGGTTTACCCATATGCGAGATACCTCACTCGTTCTATCAGAGAACCGGGGTTACGGTCGTAACCTTAAGTTTTTAAGGCACCTGGACCATCTGTTCTCTCTACCCATGCATCACAGGGGACGACTCGACCACAAAAATATATTTTTTAAATGATCAATATTTGACTCCTGACCATCTGATCAAAAATCTGAATCCACATGTACTATACCAAATATTAACAGATGTTTATGTATTTACAGTCATTCCCTGTCTGTGCTGCTTAAAACTAGCCAATAGATCTTCTTACATGCCACCCCACCCTCACACAAACTCTCACATATATGGCTGGGTTTCCCCCATTTTTATGATCGTAAATAAAAATACCTATTTTTTTTTCTTTAAAATAATGCCTTTTTAGAAAGCAATGCCATTTTAAAGTTCCAAAAACTACATTTCAATTTTTTTTTTTTTAAGTTTGAGATTTCTGCTTCTACAAGATAGATGGAACAAGGGTTCCTGGGATGCATGAAGACTCCACTGTTGACCCAAACACACAGAAGCTCACACAGGGCGCCCTTTTGTACAATACAGTGTTTTAGCTGTGTTGTGCTTATTCTCTGAGGGTCAGACGAGTACAAGAAAAACAATCCATTTAGCGTAAAACTCACGTTTCGTTACCACATTTTACTGTTCTTCAGAAACATTCTTCACCCAGACAAGTTAAGATACAATCTCAAAACGGCTAACAGAGCTGGCTAGCAGCTTGGTTAACTAACAAAACAAACATTCATGCACTGATTATTTTCAATAGATCACAAAACAAACAGAAACAACTAATTTCAAACTGTATTACTAACAGGAGAGAAGTCCACTTGAGCAAAAAATGGCTGACTCATACTCAAACTAACACTCTGCTGTCCTACCGATGTTTTTCTCCTCTGTGAGGTGACATCACAATGTCCTACTCAGGCTAACTCTCCATGTCCTACTCAGGCTAACTCTCACTAAATTCAGCAAAACCTTCGAAAAGAGGCAGCTCCGAAATCAGGTATGAAAATAATAAGAAATAATAATAATAATAAAATATGCTAGAGAGAAACATTTCTCTTTACACAAGCAACGGATCAGTCAAATACATCATTACAGCACCGACTTATGCACTCAGTACTGAAGCCAGACAGCCATGACAGGGTGATGTTCTTTAAATCTCTATTTAATGAAAGACAGATTGGTAGGTGAAACACACACATCTTTCTTTTTCTTGACCTGGTTCTGCCACCTAACATCCAGCTTCTATACTTGCTGAGAGTGTATGCATGCATAACAAAAGCAAAAGAAACACATCAAAATTCCTGGTAATTCACTGTTCATCTTTAACTTACATTTAAACCTGCATTTAGAAACCTTTAACGTGTTTGTTTACACTCACAGAAGTACACCTCAGCATGGGTACTTTACACCTTGGGCCCTCTACTTAAGTAAAATATTTTCTTGCTCCCTTCATCTCTCTCACATGTGCACAGATTACAGTCACAGGCAAATAAATCAATAAATCTCATTGGGGTATTATCTCAAATGCTGGCATATTCAAAAGCAGCTCAGGCACACATGAATAAACTAAAAATGCTGAAAGTGTGGCTTTTAATCTTTGCAGATTAGAAATCTAAGCACACAGTGTGCGCAAAGAGCAAAGGCAGACAGACACATTAAGCTCATTTCAACTTTCAGCTCGCTGCTTATGAACCTGGCAAGCAAATACACAATGTACTCATGCATATACACACACACACACACACACACACACACACACACACACACACACACACACAAATACATACACACACACACCCCCCAGATCAGCCACAACATTAAAATCACTGACAGGTAAAGTTAATAACATTGATTATATCGTCATCCGTCCACGCAGAGAATATTTAAGGCAAGAAGGGAACACATAATTCTTAAAGCTAATGTGTTGAAAGCAGTAATAACAGCTAAGTTTATGGATCTGAATGACTTTGACATGGGCAAATTGTGATGGCTAGTCAAGAGGGACAGACCATCTTCAAAATGACAAGTCTTGTGGGATATACATATGCAGTATGCAGGGATTAGTACCTTTAAAAACTGTTTTCTAAGACTCATTGATACATGTGGGGGAGTAAAAGCTAGCCTGTCTGGTCTGATCCCAACTATGACATTGCACATCACAAATTGCTGAGGTCATGTTGGCTATGACAAAAAGGAGTGCATCACAGCTTGACGGGTATGGTGTAGCATAGCCGCAGAATGGTACCAGTGCCCATACTGTCCTCTGCCCAAAAGCATCTACAATGGGCAAGTGAACATGTGAATTGGATCATTGAGTAAAAGAAGGTGACATGGTCTGAGAAATCACATTGTCTCTTACATCTAGGGAGTTAGCCTGAAACTCCCGCACATTCGTGGAAACCACAGACGAAGGAATTGATGCCATTGACTGACCCCCACGCTCACCTGACCTGGGCCAGATCTGTGAGGAGATCCCGAAGGATACCATCCGTCATCTCATTAGGAGCATGCCCTGACATTGTCATTCATGCATAGAAGCACATGGGGGCATAACAAACATACAAAAGTATTGTTCTGAGTTGCTGCAATGAAATTTCGGCAAAATGGACTAGCCTGACGCATAACTTACTCACTTTGATTTTTGGGGTGTCTTTGAATTCAGGTTGATGATTTTCATTTTAATCAAACAATGTGGCATATTTAATTCCTAAAACAGTACTCAGTCCATATCAGTATAGATATCCAGCATGATTTAGATCTGACATGTTTTTGCAAGGGAGGGCTGAAGGCACAATTATGAAAGAATTACGTGGATTCAAAGACTAAAGAAAGTATTGATCTACAAGCAATTGTCATTAACAAATGACAACTTAGAACAAAAGAATGCTCTGTACAGTAAGGATAGGAATGTGTGGAAGCATTCAAGGATACTAGACTGGCCACAAAAGCCGTGTATGATGTACATAAGCCAGTCTGGATGAACTGTATCCCAAATCTTGTCCAGGAGATGAATATTCCACACATATTTAGCATAGGGTTCATTCCTTAAGCCATGGACCACTGCAAAACACACACAAGTTATTTCACAGTCATAGACAAAAGGGTCTACTCGTGACATATTTTTGCTCTAAACAAAAAAATAGAAAGTAACTTTAAAGCCACAGGGAACTTAGATTTGATTGTTTTCTTGTTGTGGACACACAAAATGCTTGTACCAAGTAGCCCCTATGAATACTCCAATCTCCAGGGTGACAGGTCAGTTACCAGCTATGGGTGTAACTCAGTGGTGACCATTCATGCCTCATGTCTCACAACATGCTGTCTAACGAAAGTTGTCAATTCATCAGTTTCCAAAACAGCCTAAGTTCCCTGATGGTTCCAGACGAGATGTACATGACAGAATTACTCATCCTGTTTAATGCCGTGTATAAACCACTGAATAAAGGGACTTTTTTCAATATTTTGTGTTCACTGCAATGCATCAGATGTCAGAAGAAATTAGTATTGTAACATCACCGTTTATTGTGAAAAAAGCACAGTGGTATTAAAAGTTTGCCATATGCCCCACCCTTACCCTTGCATAAGATTTACCTTCACTAATCACATTTGATCGTTTTTATTCCAATAAAGCAGAAGCACACCTGATCAATTATTTGTAGACTGAAACCAGCTGATTAAAGTAATTAAAGTAAAATCAGGTGTACTATTCTAAGATTGAAATGAAAATATACAGCCACATTGGTCCACACTAATCCAGATAAGATTAGATACCCCTGGTATTTCAATATGCATTGGTATATAAGTATCTATTCCCAATGAAAATATAGACCAGTGAGTGAAAGTAAACCAGTGAAAGCTAGGCTAACTACATACAATCATGCAAGAAGTGCTGAACATTCCTAATTGTGCTGTTCTGTATTAAGGTCCCACTTAAACTGCGTTGTGAACCAGGAATCTTGAGGGCTGTCAATCAAATGTGCTAATTAGAATATAAGGTCACACCCAGGCAGACTCATCAGTTATTTTTATTCAGAGGTCAGTGTTAATATTTAACTTAAACTTATCACTCAATTTTGGCAACACACATACATTTACAATATTTAAAACTATAATCCCTGATGCTTAAAATACCACTCAGTAACAAAAATAAACAAAGATAACCAAAGACAGACAAGAATGACAGGCAAACAAAACAAAAACTGCTAGAAAAATAAGTCAGACATAGGGATGTATACAAGGATGTGCAGAAAGACAGAGAAATATATTTTCACAGGCAGACAGACCTTGTGTTGGGAGACCCTCATCCTCAAAAATGTCAAAGCTGTCCTGTTTACTGCTGCTAGAGTGGAGCTCCTCTCCCTCTCCAGGCTCACAGGGGACTTGCAGAAGCGTCAGGTTATACTGCAGAGAGTGACTCAGGTCATAGCTGTAACTAGAGGTTGATGGGTCACATGGTCACAAGAGGACAACCAAATGAAAACTGAAATTTACAGAGAAATAAAACTGTAGGACTTCCTAATAAAACCAGTTGACAGCTGAATGCTTTAAGAGCAAACACAGGAAAATAGATACAAACCTCAAGTCACAAAGTTTGTTGCCCCAGTGTTTGACACCTCTAATTAGTTTGGGTTTCAGCTAGGTAAAAACCAATTTACAAACTGCTGACATTTAAACAATATTGTGCTCATGCTTTGAATGTTGAAAAGCTGCTCTGCACAGAGATGTTACAAAGTCCAATCATTTAAAGTACCCAAACAAATATATTGCTAGGATTGTAAGTTGCTTAGGATAGAACCATCTGTCAAATGAATATAATGGAATGTAACGTAATGTTCTGAACTACTGAGCATCACAATGAGTCCCTATGAAACTGATGCTTAATAATACGCCATCTTCGGTCTGGTAATGGCTTCATTATCACTTGTGCACTATATGTTAATAGTAATGGATTAAATTATTAACATCAATTGATACTTCCAGCTATCCACACCTTAGTAACCCAAACCCTGCTTGCACCCTGAAGCTACTTAAGTATATCCACTGTGTACACAGAAACACACATGAAAATCTTCTTCCTCTTAAAGCTTCTTTGAGTGGTCCAAAAAGGTGGAAATCAGATGGCACTAAATACTAAATCTGCACTATAAGCGGATTTTTAATTTTTAATTACTACTTTTCCAGCCTTCAACGAAAATATAAAAGTGCTGACATACAACTAAAACATCCCTTGTGTGTGTGTGTGTGTGTGTGTGTATACATACAT
>JBBPCX010042721.1:0-15295 GCA_037974365.1 Hydrocynus forskahlii | reverse complement strand
TACATAATCTTATATCTTATTTTATCATTCATTGATCTGAAAAAGGGTGTCTGCTAAATGAACACAAACACATTTGCATGACTGCAAATAATACACAAAAGCTTTTTTTATTCTACAAATACAGACAGAAACATAAAATATGGCAGTGCTCAGTGTCCATCACATCTTTCCTCCTTAGCAGAAGCCAAACAGACCAGAAAAAACACTGATCCAGGAGAAACGCTGAAGCATGTTGCTGTCTGTTCAAATGTGTATTTTTACTCCATGCCCCTGTAAGCATGATATATGTGCATCACCAGTTCCCCGGTTTCTCTCAGAGCATGTTTAGCAGCCAGACATATCAGTTCAAGTAGCTTCATTTTTATAGAAACCATTCATGCAACACACACACACAAAATCCCTACCCCACAGCTCACATAGCTCACTCAAAAAAAACCAGCTAAAAATAACAACCTACAGTTGCACATAAATATTTCTTTCATGTTCCTGAGTGCTGTGATGTATTTTCCAGTGATGTATTTTCCTCGCAATCTGATTCATATTCCTTATGAACATCTAAAGAACCAAACAGGGTTTCAAGAACGTTTAACATGTTGCTCTGAATGGAGTTCACCTGTTCAGCTGGGCAATATTCATCCAGACTGGATCTGCAGGGGAAAAAAGGAACACATTTTTAGCAGATTTCTTTCATGGTATAACATCAACAGTACCGGAGGCAGATGATAAATAGGGGTGCGACGACTCATTTTTATCGAACATTAACCTTAACAGTTTTATACAACAAACATTTACTTTTGTGACTAAAATGAACAAATATAGTCTTTATCAATATATGTATTATGTGTAGTAATAATAATATTACATTGTTTTACTATTTTAAATTTGCATTACAGTACACATTTTATGTATTTTTTATCCCTTATATTTCTGTTTCTAAATGAAATTGACCTGATCTACTAATTACTCATCAGTGGTAAACAGTTTCTGGGCATTAATATTTGTGCACAACTGCTCAGGTTGCTTTATATGCCAGCCTGAGCTAAACTCCCACAGAAACTCATGCCGCCTGAATATGTACAGTCCTGTGCAAAAGTCTTAGGCACCTACGAATATTGTTTGAATCTGTTTATATAAGCAGTGGGTTTCTTTCTGCCAGCAAAAACACAAGTGAACATTAGAATAAACTCAAACGAACAAGAAAGTAAAAAAGGATCAAGATTTCCTCTTTTCTAAAAAGGAGTTGATATTTTGTGAGCTGGTTAGAAGGACACAGGTTTGGTTTCAGATTTCTGCTCATTGCCTCCAGTCATTGTGTGGATTTATAAAATTCCATAAGCAGCACCACCTAATTTAATCTAATGAAGTAAAACAAGCCAAACCAGGTATTTGACTGTAGCTAAAATCAATATTGGACTTCCATGAGGAAAGAGATCTGGAAATGGCTAGAAGAATACTTTGCCACACATAAAACCACTCTTTACTGTAATAATGTTAATTGTGTTTATTGTAATAATGTTTTAACACTACTGTCCAGCAGTAAACAGGTTCTAAGTATAATTTTCCCAGGTGCCTAAGATCTGTTTCCAATTTACCCTCAGAAATAAACACAACTGGGAGCTAGTTATCTAACAACCCAGAGGAGGACGAAACTTATCTGGACAGTTACAGGAGTTATAAACAGTAAGCCTGCATGCTGGTCGTGACAAAATAATATTTCCCCACGAAAGTGTCTGGATACCACAAAATTGGTAAATATGTGAAATGTGAAAGTATTTGTCATATGTGAACACACCACAGCACACAGTGTGAACAGCACAAAATTCCTCCTCTGCATTTAACCCATTCACCAAGAGAAGCAGCAGGCAGCAAGGAACACAGCGCCCAGGGAGCAGTGTGTGGGGACGGTACCTTGCTCACGGGTATCTCAGTGGTGCCACTAGTATACCCTGTAATCGCAGAGGCAACATCCTACCCACTGGGCCACCAGCCACCCCATAATATAACGCTTACCCTATAGACTAGGGTTGCACCAATACCGATACCAGTATTGGGTATCGGGCCAATACTTTGTTAAAATACTTGTACTCGTATTCGTACGTGAATTGCAGATACCAAGCACCGATACCACATAACAATATCCTATTTCACTACATCAACTGATCACACTGGGCGGATGTGATTTGTTGTCCTACCTGACTTCAATAGCTAGGGGGAGACAACGAGCTGGAAACTTGGTGTCAGATATTCTATTTGCGAGCTAGTGAGAAAGTATCAAGGCCATGGACCAGTAGATTTTTATCAATAGGAAGAGTAAGCAATGTCAGTGATTTGGAAATATTTTAAGATAAAAGACGACGACAGGAGTAAGGCAGACTGTAAGATCTGTACTGCTACGATGTCGAGGGGCGGAAAGGAAAGTACATCGTTTACCACTAGCAATTTGATTAAACACCTGAAGACGCGTCACAGTGCTTAGTACACAGAGTTGCTAATGCAAGACCGCAGCAACCAACTTTAACGTACGTCTTTGTGTACAGTAAAGCAGGAGATTGTTTTGATACTTTCTTTAAGGGCGTTTTCACATATAGTCCTCTTCAAAGGAACCAAACTCAGTCCTCTAGAAGTGGTCCAAAAACTGGCCAGACAGAAAGGGAACTTGTTTACTCTTTCTGCTCCACTTCAGCTCAGATGGGGCCTCAGTTCTTTTTCTGTTCACACTTTAACTCCTCATCCTACCTGCCGCTGCTGTTTCTTTATGTTCCCCATTCTTGGGAATTTTTTTCGCCGTAAGAGTAAATGGTTAAAAGCTCTACCAAACTTCTACATTTTCCACAAAGATCTATGCTACTGTTGTTCTTCAACTGGTGGAGAGCAAGAATGCTTTGAGGCTCAGCAACTTGGTAGAGAAAGAATCTCTAGGTCCCTTTATTTATTTATTTATCTATTTATTGGGGTTTTATTTTTATTATTACCATTTATTCGTATATTTAGTTTATTCCTTCATAGTTTGTTGTTTCCTGCATAAACATATATGGTTTCCCAGGGCTGTACCACGTCATCTACCTACGGCAAGCCTAGAGGGCGAAAACAGTCAAAGCGAACCCGGAGCACTTTGTGTTCATAATGCGCATTCATTAACCAAATTGTGCCGCGGACTTAAAGCGAACCGAACTGAGACCACCTTCGTTTCGTTTCAGAGGGGTCCGAGATCGTTTGGCGTGTTCACATATACGCAAAATTGCTGAGCAATTGATCCGAGTTCGCTTTAAGGCCTGAAACGGACCAAGTGTGAAAACACCCTAATTCAAATGTGCTAACTGAGTAATAGATCTGCTCAATTTTTGTTTAGTTGGCTGTGTTAACTATGCAGCATATTTTTTTCTGGTCATATTTGCAATTTGTCTAACGCGATGACGTTGCCTTATTGGAGTTTTTTTGTTAAAACCAGAATGAAGGGTCTATTTTTGCCTTGGAATAGCCTTCTGTTAATACTTTTTGTATTTAGCCTTATTATAGGCTTGTCATAATCTGCAGAAGAGAAAATAAAACCTGTCTCCAAATTACTTGCACTTGCATGGACACCATTCTAAGAAATATCAGTATTGGTACTTGGTATCGCCAAGTACACAAATAAAAATACTCGTACTCGTATCGGTTTGTAAAAAGTGGTATCAGTGCATCCCAACCAAAGACTTCAACATTTTTTAAAATATGTTAATTATCAAAATTGACTGAATTTCTTCTCAGCCCTGCTGATAAATAAGACAATCATCCATTTCTCCAACTTTTACTTTGAGGAGAAACCCCAGAAATACTCACACCCTCTTCCAGTTTGTGAAGTAGCACAGCAAGACCCAGACAGCCCTGAGACAACTGCATTGAGGCAAGCTGCTGATAACTCAGCTGAAACATGATATACTAATGAAGAACCAAAAATAAATGCACAGACGTTCAACACTGCTCAAAGTGATCTTCCCACCTGCAGAGTTCAGCTCTCAGTTAAAAAAAACCCCGATGCAGCTAATCGAGGCGTAAGAGGGAAAAAAATAAGCGTCTTGTAATTTATTCTTCGTATTAAGCAAAGCAATTTGTCATGGAAGTCAAAAGTGAAAAGAAATGCCCAAACATCCTCATTGTATGCATGAACTACCATTATGCGCAAGAAAAAGAATGCACAAAAAATACTTCAGACTTTGACAGGTCTTTATGTTACACTGATTGAACGGTTGTTTCCAGTATCAGCAATCAATGACGTGAATTCCAGCATGAGTGAATGTTCAGAAACTGTTCCATTATCTAACAACAATGGCACAGCCAGGCTGAAGCAGCAAACACACAGCCACTCCACGTCTAAGCCATTTTACCTATAAAAATTAAAAAAAATTGCAGTGATCAAATCCTGTGCAACAAAAATTTTGCAAAGCTGATTCATTTTTTTTACTCTACCAACATTTAGTCTGAATATCACTGGATCTTGTGTATTACAAGGCCATTTAGTACTCAAGATAAGAATGCAGCGAATCAAACCAAAGCGTCACACAGGCAGTGTTAACTGAGGTTAAAGGGGTAGTTCAGTTATTATATATTCAAATACAAGCACAATAGTAAACAAACTCTCCCATCAAATCCACAACGATGGTGTAGCAATAAAATAATTTTAGGACAAAACACACATCCCATCTTGGGTCATTTTAACCTAAACTGGCTAAATAGTCACTTGGTGACTATCTGGTCACTTGATAGAAAGAACACACATGATGGCCTCTACATTTCCCAGACCCAACTATTATACTACTACATCAGCAATGACCAACTTATCAATCTTTGATCTTGGTTTTAGTGATCACTGCCTAGTTGCTTGAATTAGGACCAGCAATATAAATAAAGCAGTCTCCAGAATGGTAGATAGGAGAAATGCATTTTAATAACAGGGCCTTTTATATGACCTTGTTTTGAGTGATATCATATTAGTGTTCACAATATTGATTCAGCTCTTTCACATTTTTGCCAAGCCTTTTTCAATGCGGTCAACACATATGTACTTTGTAAGAATGATGGGGTTAAGCCCCTGGATTTCTGAGAAAATGTTGTTTCAGGCAAGAAAGGAACGCTGGTCACTTGCTCGACAAACAGGATGAATCTCCTCAGGCAGCTCAGAAACAAATACACATCTCTCATAAGAAAAGCTGACTGATACTATGATCTGCTAGCTCATCTTTTGGAAAGAGTGAAAAAGCAAGCCCTTTCACTCTGCTCTTCCTTATACTGTAGTAAGTAATTGCACAAAAACTGATCAAAAAGAGGCTTCCTTAACTTTTAATGAACACTTTGGACACTTTTTTACAACATAAACATCTGGAAAATTCCTTAGGTGTTTGTGAGCATGCTCATCCTGTAAGCCATACCTGGTTAACCCTTTCTCTCCTGTCTCTAAAGCACTTTTAAATATTATTCTAGAAAGTTGTGAAAACAATCTGGATTCCATAAGGCCTCATCCACACAGATGTTTGAATCTTGGATAAATGAACGCGCTCCAAATGCCATACGTGTTTTTGTTGCGTTTTATAGCTGCGCTTGATTGACTTAAGGCCTCCTCCACACGGACGTTTGAATCTAGGTTAAATGAACGCGCTCTGAACACTGTACGTGTTTTTGTTGCGTTTTGTAGCTGCTCTTGATTGACTTCAGTGAGGCGTTACACTAGTGTTCGTCTGACGCGGTTTAACTCCAGCCTGCAGCCCAAAGTGTAGTTTCATGTATTCACCTGTGGGGCAGTAATTATTCTCTCCAGACTGTTTACATGTTGGCCATCTTGATTTGTAGTTCTACACTGAAAACACTGTAGTTCTACATTGAAATTGTTAAAACTTACAATCAACATTATTGTTTTAAAAATCCTCCTGATACGGCACCGTAGGCAGGAGAAGATTTCGGCAGAAATTGACACCAAGATGACGTTGCATGCAACGTTTTTTTGATGCCACACGAATGCGCAGCCGACGATAGACGTGAGGCGTTACACTGCTGTTCGTCTGACACTGTTTACCGCCGGCCTGCAGCCCAATCTGCAGTTTCGCGCATTTACCTGTGGGGCCAGTAATTATTCAGTCAAAAGTGTTTACATGTGGGTCGTCTTTCTGGATAATTCTGCATTAAAAACATGGATCCCTATTCTTTGTTAAAACTAAGCGGTGACATTCTTGTTTTATTAAAAATCGTTCTGAAACAAACATCGCAGCCGAAACTGGGTTCACCCTCTTACTGCATGTCAGGTCAAATGCATGTTTTTTGTGATTTTTGAAGACATGCGAAAATTTAAAACGAACGCCACGTAAACACAATAGCATGTGACTACTTTGCATTCGTCGAGAAGACATTGCATGCTGACCAAACGCTAGTGGAAGAACGCACAGCTGACCGAACGCAGGTGCTGAACGCCCATGCGGACACTTTGATTTGCTCCAATGAGCAGAAAAACAGTCTGCGTTCAGTCCGCACTCACCTGACACCACGAACGCCAGAAAAATGCCTGATTCAGACGTCCGTGTAGACGAGGCCTAAGACTGCCTGTCCAGGCTCTGTTAAAATTGCATAAAGGAGGTAAAACATCTGACCTAAACAATTACAGAACAGTTTCAAAGCTGTCTGCTTTGGCAAAGACACTGCAAGCAAACAACTTAAATCCTTTGACAAGTAAATTCTGTTGTGAGCACTCTGGCTTCAGGGAAAAACAGCACTATAACTGCTGTGACCCTGCTTTTAAACTCGATTTTCTGCTCTTGAAAGAAAGATGCAAACTGCTGCCCTTTTCATTGATCTGCCAAGAGCTTTTGGAACTCTTGGTCACACCCGGCTGCTGAAAAGGCAACAAAGTGTTGGCTTTGGCTATAAAATTATAGCATGGTTTTGGAGTGCATAGGGGCATAATAAACCGAGAATATCAGTTTCTGTTCTAGTAAACAGCTTGATTCTCTATGCACAGCAGGGAGATGATTGTACAGGCAACTTTTTGTCTGTCCTTGATTATCTTAGTGTGCTGTACAGAACTGCCTAGGCCAGCACTCTGCTCACCCTGGACTCTGTGTCCCACTTTGTTCTGTGGTTTATACTAGATACTAGGTAAGGGCCTCATCACTGTGTACTTTGTGATAGAGCTGATGACCAGAGTATCTGTACAAATGGAAATTCGCTGGCTACTTTTTATTAATCTCTCACTGGCCAGATGTCACCAAACATAATTTCCATGCTCACTCTAACAAACCCACTGAAGTGATTTTATTACACTCCAGGTTCCCCAAGCTTTTACTGAGCTGGGTAAATCAGCTTGGGCTGCCTATGGTGCACCAGTGAGTTGGAATATGGCCCAAGATACAACAAAGTTTTTAATGATCTAATTACTTTTCGGTTTGTTGTTGTAGTTGACCTTAATAAAATAATTTTAGTGCATCGATTTCTAATTTTCTTATTCTCTTATCCTCTCTTATGTTTTTTTAAGCTCTTTATTCTTGGTATTTTAATGTACCTTTAATTTATATTTATTCCATTTATTCCTTATTATTATTAGCTTATTTTATTTTATCATTGTTATTTTTACTATACTCTTTTATCTTATGTCTAACTGTAGAATAAGAGTTTAAAATAAAGGGTTTAAATAAAGAATGATGACTCGCATGCAACATATTTTAAGACCTTAAGTGACATTCAGGGCTAAAATGTACACAGGACAAACAAAACATAGCGGCTTTGGAACATTTTTGTACACTCCAGGGTGTGATAGCAGCAAGTTCTGATAAGCCCATTAGCTTTGACTAAGCATTCCTTACATGGCCCTAACATCAACTTCAAAATGTTAATTTCAGGGATGTGTTATGATGTTGCAGTATTATCACAGCAAGCACTAGATACACTATATGGACAAAAGTATTGTGATGCCTGACCATTACACAAACAAAGACTTGTTCATGACACTGCATTCAAATACACAAACTTTAATATAGAGTTGGTCCCCCCTTTGCAGCTATAACAGGTTCTACTCTGCTTGGAAGGCTTTCCACAAGATTTTGGAGTTTCTGTGGGAATTTGAGCCCATTCATTCTGTAGAGCATATATGAGGTCCGGCACTGATGTTGGATGAAAGGCCTGGCTCACAATCTCCATTCCATCATGCCAAAGGTGTTGGATAGAGTTGAGGTCAGGACTCTGTGTGACCCAGTCAAGTTCTTCCACACTGAACTCATTCAACCATGTCTTTATTGATGTTGCTTAAGTATTAAGATTAAGTCCTTCACTGGAAGTAAGGGGCTTAGCATAAACCCAGAAAACCATTCATGTCCCAATACTTTTGTCCATATAGTGTATATTTAATTCAGTACTTTAAAGGAGACTTATTTGACACTTGTTAATCCAGTGTAAAGCCTTGCGTTTAAAAAAAACTGTGGTATGATCATTGTTGGTATGATGTGCTTTCCTTCGTCATTTTCTCAGAGCAGCTCATTTTCTGGATGTTGGCCATGTATGCTAAGGACCACTCCAACTAATCGCTGTCTCAGTAGACGGGGCAGAGTGAGTGGGGTGGTCAAACCTTCTGTCAAGTTCTAAACCCAAGGCCTGTCTCTGAATATTACTAGGGCCTGTTTGTTTGTGCCCAGCTTACTATAGTGAGGTCTAATTAGCACACGGTCTGTTCACATGTGCTGTCTTGTCCATCAGAGACTGGCTGTGAGGAGAGGTGGGGTGCATATAACACTTCCACTGCATGACTCAGAACTGCAGTTTATGAAACATTGATTTTCCCAAACAATCTAACCACAAAAAGCTCAATTTGTTAAAAAAGCTATTCAATCTAGCAACACTGTCAACTGTAAAAATATGAAAGCAGGCTGCATGGGTGTGTTTATTCTAGTCGGGTGGGGTGCGGCTCAGCGTGATGCACTATTGAGCAGTAATGCCTGACAGCCTGTAGAAGTACATGAAATCTGTAAGTTAAAAAAAAATGTGACATTTCCTTTCTGTTATTATGAGCCCTGTGAAGAGGCTACCTTCTAAAGTTTTCTGTTTCGACAGGACCTTACAGTCTACAGAGCAATAAAAATCTCCTGGAGCAAGACAGGAGCCATACCTAGCAAGTATAGATCTGCTAGACTAGAGTCAAGCATCCCATCTCCAAGCGTGCCAGTGCATTCACTGTTAAGACTTTCTCTAAGTAATGGACTTCATTAGTGTTGATTTACCTTGACATTGTGACTATAGTGGGTTTGGGCAAAGCTTTCAGGACATGCTGCACCGCCAACAGGAGCCGCTGGATCTCCTCTTCACTGCTAATGTGATGTGGAAGCTCAGAGTAATCACAGGTCAGTCCTGCCTGATGCACCTGCAAAGAAACCCAGGACACTTAAAAAGCTCTACAAACCTTTATCTAAAATTGTATCTATCTCGGGTTATCTGCTCACAAGCGGACAATGAGACGTGTAGCACAGCTGGTCTTCAACCAAGCCAAAAGTTTGCATGTCACCCCACTGCTAATTGACCTACATTGGCTACCCATGGCTGGCCAAATTAAATTCAAGTACTTAATCTTGCTTACAGAGTGACATTTGGGTCTGCACCCAGCTACCTTAACCCTATCATTCAGGATTATGTTCCTACCCGCTCCCTCCACTACTCCACAGAACATTGTCTGGCTCTGCCATCCCTTCACACAGGGTAAACCCGGTCCAGACTCTTTGTGGTTCCCAGCTGGTGGAATGAGCTGCCTAAGCTGAGAAGAGCAGCAGAATCCCTCTCTAGCTTTAAAAACCTTCAGAGAGCACTATATTCCTCTCCAGATGCATCTTCTTTCTTACATAAAGGTTTAAGCACTTAGTACTCTCCTCTCATTTTCACACTGTCCTGAAACTTTGGGGTTTCCTTGTAATGTAAGTCGCTTAGGAAAAAGCGTCTGCCGAATGTATTGTAATGTAATATGCAAAAGTTTGATCTCCAGTCAAATTATTTGAAAAAAGTGAAAATACACTCAAACAGCAGCAGGGGTGCCCAACTCCCAGCAATTTTGTAATGTGCTGACTCAAACACACCTGGTTCAACTTATCTGTTTATTTAGTAAGTGTGTTTGAGGAGGGGAACTGCCAGACTGTGCTGGATGCCTGAACTCCAGGACCATGTCTGCTTTCTCTATGGGGAGCAAACGTAAAGGGCCCACATTCCACATTTTTCTTGTATTTCATTTTTTCCTCCTTATAGGTCCACTTAATACATTTGTGGTGACATTAAATCCCTTTTTATTTGACCATGTTCCAACCTTTATTATTTCATTAAACAGGCTGATTTTTAAGACTGACTCATGTAAAAGCGCTCTATACTGATTAGAAGCCCTGTATCATCCCTTCAAAAAGCAGTCCACGCTGCAACACTTCATATAACTTCAGTGTGAATGGGGTGGTGTTAAAGTGCAATAGGCTGTACCGAATATAACGTCACAAAAACAATGAATTCAAAACAAACTGGTTTTGTAGCTTAGCTTTTAATAATATTTACATGCTATACCAAAGTCTTTCATTTAGACTTCAGTTAGAAAAATCTGCTTTCCATAATCCGGTTACACAGTAACAAGGCATTTTCTGAACATTTCACAGAAGAGCTTGCATTTATTTGCAATGTTTAAATGGGCACCGGATGGCTGTAAATTGTCAGTGGTATGTTTGCAATGTTTGCAAAAATGTAATAATACTTCCCATTTCCCATTAACCATTTTAAACAGACCTCCAATTTGAAGACCACTTGTGTAGAGGGTTTGCACTCATGGACCTGAGGCTTCAAACTTGCAGAAAATGCCAAATTTCCATAACAAAAAAGGATTATGGAAACCAGATTATTCCTAACTGAAGGTGACATTTTTGGTATTGCATGTAAATATTATTAAAATTATAATTTCCTTAGACAACTACAGAGTGTGATGCAGTCGACAAGAACAAGCTTTTTAGAGTGCATGGATTTATAAAGTAAAGAATGAAAAAGAAAAAGCTATAAAAGCAGCTTTTGGCTGTGCTGTGATTACAATGATGATTAGGACAGTCGTTTGTTGCTGTCAGGGATGCTTTGGGATGATTTTGGCATGCACACTACAGATACGTTGTGGTTTTAATAATCTCATTGCATCTCTGAACCTGCTCATACCTGGAGTTCTTGGAGGTTTGATGCAGCTGATCATAAATGTACAGTGCTAAACTGTACAGTTATGATCAGCTGCATCAAACCTCCAAGAACTCCAATATCATATACCTTTTTTCACATTTTGGGTAACTATTTATTACTACGTGCTAATTAAAACAATGAAAATGTGTGAATTCTGAAGAACTAATGAAGAGGAGGGTTTAGCTACCATTTCATAGTCTGGTGATTCATTTCGACTCTTCAGGCTACACACGAGTTTGGCCAGAGACTTCATCCTGCAAAGACAAATTGGTATGCCAGTGCAACTGCCAATTCTGTTCCAGTTCAGATGTGTGTGAAGAAGACCAGACAAACAAATCTGGAACATGCAATCAGAAAACACAGAGGGTGTGTGTACCCAGGGTTTGCAGCCCAGCGGTCTATGGTATCCTGGCTGTCATCCTCCAGCAGGTCAGCAAATGCAGTTTCCAGATCCTCCAGCTGCCGAGTGCGTCTCTCCACACAATCCAGCAGCTCCTCCTTATAATGACAGATGAGAAACTCAAACAGGGTCATTTATCAGGGCTACGAAAACAGCAAGTCTGCAGAGCAAAGGACACCACTCCTTTATCAGCCCACTCTGACTGTGAACATGGAAACCAACACTTCCAAAATTTGAGCTGATAATATCAACACCTTTTTGAGCAGGAAGTCACAAGCTACAAGTATTAATACAAATAATTGGAACTGCAATAAAAAAGGTCTGTGCGTTGCTTTATTTCAAATAAAATATTTTTAGGAACTCCTAATTGTTGACTGAAAAGGGAATATGTCTGCCTTGGCTTAGAACCTACTCTCAAGAGCATCATACTCGTGATCACTTACAGGTCATTAGTGTTCATTTGAATAAAAGCCTCCATTACCTTCTCTGCGTCGTCTTTTGGCCTCTGGAAACTGTAGAGCTCCTGCAGGATAGAGTACTCTTCCTGGAGAGGGGAAACCCAAAAATAACTGATCGCTAAAATATGTTAATCGTTTCATAGAGTGCACAGAACCACAAATCAAAGACTAAATTATAAGGCTTTTGTTCCAAAACAAGACGTTTAAGATGCCAAAAAAAAAAAAAAGGGCTTTTTCACATTTACACCTCTTATCTGAAAATGAGGAAAATAGGGGTAATTTCTAGGCAATTCAATACCTGGGTGTACATTTCCTTGAAAGGATTCTTACAGGAGAAGAAATCCAAGTCGATGTCAAGGACGTAGGCATCATTCTGCTCAATTAAACCGAGCAGGCTGCTTACAACAGATGCTGTCGAGCCCTCCACAGAGTGCCACGTGTGGCTGTTTCCTGATGTACTGCTGTCATCTGGTGGCTGTAGTGTGCACGTGCAAGACTCATTTCTCTTGGCTGGATGATCCTGCTCTTTATCTACCTCCACCTCAGAATACGTTTTGGGTTTTTTGGTGGTGCTGTGTTCATTTTCACTCTGGCTACTTTTAGAAGGTTCAAGTGGATCCACCTGGATGACTCTGAGATGCAAAGGCTTGGAGTCCTCCAAATGCTCAGCGGGAACATACAGGGCGTCACTCAGAAAGTAATCATCAGTGCTTGTGACCCTGAAAAAGAGGGATTTATCATGTCCTCACTCAGTCTTACTAGCAAATAATATCTTAGAAAGTTACCTGTGAGCTGTCAGTGCTAGAAGAAAAAAATCAAGATGCTAGTTGTCTATGTTGTGTTAAATAAACTCCTCCCTCTGTCACACAATAATCTGTGCAATAGCCTGATGCTACTTTGATGTGCTATTTGTTACTGGGTTTAAATCACTATCATTATATATCTCCATGTGCATTATTACCTTGCTATTTTGAAATAATCTACCATGTGCAATTGCGTGCAATTTTCTTATCATGTGCTAAAACATTATCATTATGTGCAATATCTTATGTGCAATAGTCTTACCATGTGAATATGACTAATTAACGCAAGGTTACTTGTACACTAATATTACTGATCTCTATTGCGTGCAGTAACTTGCTCCTAACCAGCATTTGTGGTTAACCACCGTTAGTAAGTCACTTACCTCAAAATTACTTATCTATTGAGGTTTTTCTACAGATTTTTATTTGATTTATTAAGGCTTTATATTTTATGTTGGCCTCCGTGTGACGGCCAGAACATAAAAAATTCCCCCGGGATCAATAAAGTTTTATGCTTTTGATTCTGAAATAATTGACAAATAATGAATTAATCGGCCAAAATTTGGCCAGAATAGAGGAGTAAGAAAAACATTTAGCCATTCTGTTTCTGAAATAACAAATAAACACAGAATAACAACTACATTTTTGCTAAACTTCTGACCTTGTGCCTCCATGGAAAACTCAAAAACTACTTTACCTTTCAGTACTACCAGGCTATTTCTATTGAGTTTTGAGCTTTCAGCCATTGTTCTCTTTTCTTTTGCAAATCGCTCACATAGGTACGACCTGATGGTGGCCCCTTACAGTCACGCGTGCACAAACCACAGCACAGCACACAGTGTGAACCATGTGAAATACTTTCTCTGCATTTAACCCATTCACCAAGTGAAACAGGGGGGGTACCACCAATGAGGGGCACCCGGGGAGCAGTGTGTGGGGACGGTACCTTGCTCAAGGGAGCCTCAGTGATGCAGGGTTGCCAACTCTCATGCATTGGGCGTGAGACACATGCATCTGACTGTCATCTCACGCTCTCTTGTCTTACCTCCGAATTCTCACGATGAAAATCTATTTTATCTAGCAGATCTTGGCTGCCCATTGCGTCGGGCCAAACACCACTTGCGATCGATCAATTATGCCTTACGCGCGGCTGAACAGGCAGAGAGGTGTTCCCTCCTGTGCACACTCCTCTACGGTAGGTGGTGCACCAAATGATGCTGCACCAAATGATGCTGCACTCGGCAGCTGAAGAAGCACATTTCCAGCAAAAAAAAAAACTATTTCCAGCAAAATGTTTCTCTACAGATCTTTACACTCCACAGTTATGCATAAAATGTAGTTTATGTAAAACTGTCACAAAATGCAAGAAGAAAAATGGGAGAAAATTGCCTGATTGGCTAACTGTGACACTGTAAAGTGGCAAACTGTAGAACCTTTTCTGCTGTAGAACCTATTGCAACAGCCGTGCAAGTGTGAGAGATAATGACTACAACATTTTTTAATCAAAAGCTGGCAAATAGGAAGCTAGTTAATTTTTGTGTTTTAAGGCAGTCATGGTGGTTTAGAAGTGATTTCAAAACCTAAATGTCCAGAAGAGGTGGATGTCACTAAGTATCCTATGGCTTATGCATTATTTACATAATAATCACTTACTCTTATTACACCATATCTATAATTAAACACTGTACAAAAAGCCCTTCAAACGACTCTTGGAACGTGTCACAGATTCCCAACTTGAAATGTAGTTCCTTTTGGCTGTAGCACTCATGTCAGCTCTCCATTGAAATAAACAGGGTAGCAAAACTGCCAGTGGACATTTACCATCATATACATATGAAAGTAAAAGATTGAACACAGAGACATGACTACTAAACCATTTTAGATGTTGCCAGTGGCTGCTCACCTGATGGTGGTTGTTGACTTGTCTCTGCCAACACACATATCATGCTCCCCCTCTTTGATCTGCTGAGCCCAGTATGGATGCAGCCAAGCGATGTGGGACACGTGGCCGGCAAAGACCATGGGCATGATCCAGTTCTCAATGCTCAGTTCGCTGTAGGAAGAGACAGCCTTTCAGTCTAGGTTGGATGTCAAGTGAGTCAACAGTGGTCAGTTCACTGAAGTATCATTCCACTTCAGGTTCAGGAACACATACTGAAGCCACTGCATTAGACGAATATACTAAGACTCCAGGATATGGAGTTTCACAGGTTGAACTCTGGCCTGCATTTTTTGTGGCCAAACTTCTTTACTCATATAACTTGTTTGTCTATAACTGAAATACTCAAATAACAAAAAAGCCCACAAGAAGTTAAATGATTCATCTGAGGTGGACACGTCACACGGTAAGAGGTCAGAATATGTCTCAATATACAGGGAGTGCAGAATTATTAGGCAAATGAGTATTTTGTCCACATCATCCTCTTTATGCATGTTGTCTTACT
>JBBPCX010042710.1:0-15298 GCA_037974365.1 Hydrocynus forskahlii | reverse complement strand
ACGGCCAGCCCTCTCGTTCAGCTACAGTCAGTATTAATGTGGTGGTCGGGGATAGATTCCCTGAAGTGCTCTCGGAGGTCACTGACTTTACGCACGACAAGGATTACAGCGACAACCTGACTTTTTATTTGGTCTTGGCCTTGTCTGTAGTTTCATTTCTCTTCATCGTGTCCATTATAGCCATGTTGTCAGTCAAATGCTATAGATGGACGCGGTTGTTTTACAAATCCGATGCCAATCTGCCAGTTATTCCATATTATCCTACCCTTTACACAGAAGCTGGGGGCACAGGAACGTTACAGCATGTGTACAATTATGAAGTCTGTAGTACGACTGACTCCAGAAAGCGTGATCTAAAGCACATGAGACCAACTCAGAGCATCATTAATCCCGATCCAAGTCGAACACAGACACTCACTCATGCGCAGAGGGAGAAACTAAGAAATTATGATTTCGACGATCAGGTGAGGTGTGGTGCATATCATTATTTTTTGTTGCTTGTGGTGGTTTAATCCACTTTGTTATTATTATTTTTGTTGATATGAACATTGTTTTTATTCGAGTTGTATGTTGAGTTTAAAACTTTATAGTTTTTGGGTATACATTATAGATTCAGTAAACCTAAAATTCACACTCAGACATGTCAGTAGTTTTCTACATATGTTCTCTGATAAATGTTCGCCTTTTAAAACGTTATGTATTCTCTTGTGATTCTCTCGTTTATTTATTTTTTATCAGCATACAATCAAGTTTGTCTCCAACACGAACCACTATACTATTGTTGTGCATGTTATAAATTGGCTTAACTTACCTTTCTTTTATTAATTCTCTCTAACTTTGAACTAACCCATCGCTTCCAATATTTGACTTGCAATTACATTTTCTGGCTCTGTGGGACGCTGTTGGCCAGTGCCTAAAGGCCTTCAGCTCTTATTTTTGCAGTCCCGCCCTTATTGTGACATCACATGGACTGCACATTCTATCTTTAATCTTTATTGCGTCTCATGCACTTTCACTATTCGGGGAGTCGGTGTATGAAGATATATTAGATTTTCTCGAGTGGATCGTAGCCGTGAGGAATATTCTTTGTCTGTGTTTGACGGACGACGAAGGTTCTCTACCCGGTGTTTAATATATCCAATGCAAATGAAGCGTCTTGTCTTGGTCTTCTTTGTCCTAGCCGTTGCGCACGGTCAAATCCGTTATTCTATTCCTGAGGAGATGAATAAGGGCTCTGTTGTGGGAAATATTGTTCAGGATCTCGGTCTGGATGTGAAAAGATTGAAATCTGGTCGAGCACGGATCTTTACGGAGGACAGTCGTGAGTACATCGGTCTAAATGTGGATAGAGGGACTCTGGTAGTGAGAGAGAGAATAGATAGAGAGGAGCTGTGCGCCCAGGTCACTCCATGCTCCTTACACTTTCAGATCATTCTAGAAGCCCCAGTGGAGCTGCATCGTGTTGATGTGGAAATATTAGATATAAACGATCATTCTCCTGTCTTTGAAAGAAAGAAAATGGATTTTGCCATAAGTGAGTCTGCCGTCCCAGGTGCACGGTTATCTTTAGATAATGCACGAGACCCTGATGTAGGTTTAAATACACTGCAGAAATACACCCTTAATCCATCAGATCATTTCACTTTAAAGGAACTATCTCGAAGTGATGGCACGAAATACGTCGAGATGGTGCTTCAAACGCCTTTAGACAGAGAACAAGAAGAAGAGCATAAATTAATTCTGAAAGCCTTTGATGGAGGCACGCCTCAAAAATCCGGGACAGTTCAAATCACCGTCACTGTTATCGATGCAAACGATAATCCTCCCGTTTTCAGTCAACCTGTATACAGGGCACGTTTACCAGAAAATGCTCAAAAGGGCAATACTTTACTAACAGTAAGTGCGTCAGACAATGATAAGGGACCAAACGGCGAGGTCACATATTCATTTTCTCAGAGCACTAGAATGGAAGCGATAGATTTATTCAGTATTGATTCTACAACTGGGGAAATTAAAGTGAATGCTCGGCTGGATTATGAAAAATGTAAGCAATATGAACTTAATGTTGAGGTCAGGGATAAAGGAGGACTCACTGATACCAGTAAAGTGCTCGTTGAAATAAACGATATCAATGATAATGCTCCTGTTATGAGTGTTATCTCATTTTCCAACCCCATCCCAGAGAATTCCGCCCCGGAGACTTTTATAGCGATGCTGAACATTAAAGATACCGACTCCGGTAAAAATGGGCAGATTAAATGTTCAGTCAACTCAGATTTACCGTTTCGCATTAAATCTTCTTCTTCTAATTTCTACACTTTAGTCACTGATCAGGTTTTAGATCGCGAGAAATGTTCTGAATATAATATAACAATAACAGCTACTGATGAAGGTTCTCCCTCGTTGTCTACTAATCAAACACTGTATCTGAAAATATCGGATGTGAACGACAACGCCCCTGTTTTCCAGCACCAGTCATACACTGCTTATGTGATGGAGAATAACACTCCTGGAGTTTCCATATTTGCAGTGACAGCGAGCGATAAAGACTCTGGCAACAACGCCCGTATTTCATATTTTCTTGAGGATGTTCTCGTTAATGGAGTTTCAGCTTCGACTTGTATTTCAGTTCAGGCAGAGAGCGGAGAGATTCACGCTGTTCGTTCTTTTGATTACGAGCAAACAAGAGAGTTTACTATTCGCTTAAAAGCACAGGACGGTGGAAACCCACCTCTCAGCAGCAATGCAAGTGTGATAATTATCCTTCAGGACCAGAACGACAACGCGCCTCAGGTTCTGTACCCAGTACAGACTGGTGGCTCTGTGGTGGCTGAAATGGTGCCTCGTTCAGCAAATGTGGGCTATCTTGTGACTAAAGTGGTGGCTGTTGATGTGGACTCTGGACAGAATGCCTGGCTCTCATATAAGCTGCAGAAAGCCGCAGACAGGGCTTTGTTTGAAGTGGGCTTACAGAATGGAGAAATAAGGACTGTGCGCCAAGTCACTGATAAAGATGTTGTGAAACACAAGCTCACTGTTGTAGTGGAGGACAACGGGCAGCCTTCTCGTTCAGCTACAGTCAATATTAATGTGGCGGTTGCGGACAATTTCCATGAAGTGCTCTCGGAGGTCACTGACTTTACGCACGACAAGGATTACAGCGACAACCTGACTTTTTATCTGGTCTTGGCCTTGGCTGTAGTTTCATTTCTCTTCATCGTGTCAATCATAGCCATACTGTCAGTCAAATACTACAGATGGAGACGTGAGCGGATGTTTTACAAATCGGGTGCCAATCTGCCAGTTATTCCATATTATCCACCCCTTTACGCAGACGTAGGTGGCAATGGAACTTTACAGCATGTGTACAATTATGAAGTCTGTAGAACGACTGACTCCAGAAAGAGTGATCTGAAGCACATGAGACCGACTCAGAGTTTCATTAGTCTCGATGTCAGTGGAACACAGACACTCACACATGCGCAGAGGGAGAAACTAATAAATGACGATTTCGACGATGAGGTGAGGTATTATGTTTTTCAATTTTTTTTGTTGTTTTAATCTATGTTGTTAGTATACTTGTTGGTGTGAATATTGCTTTTGTTCCAGTTACATGGTCTATTCAATATGTTGAAGTTGCCGAGTAAACATACGAAATGCATGAAACGTCTACCCGTAGTGCTGAAATTCACCCTCAGGCGTTTTCTCCATATATTTCCCTATATTATTTAGCATTTTATACATAGTGTGCTTTTCTTGGGATCTTCATATTGATTCATGTTTTCTTTTTTTCCATCCAAATGTGTTTGTTTCTAGCAACAAACATTTTACCCGGGTTGTGCATTTTACAAGATCGCTTTATTTATTTTATAGACAAATTTAGTTATCGGTAATGTACCACACTGCAGCGAATTTCCACTAGAAACTACCAAATCACTTCCAATATCTGACATGGAATGACGTTGCAGACCAGTGCATGGAGGCCTTCAACTCTTATTGACGCGGTCCTGCCCATATGGTGTTGAGATGGTGTTGCAAACGCATTTAGACAGAGAACAGCAAGAAGAGCTCAAATTAATTCTGACAGCCTATGATACAGGCACTTCACAAAAATCTGCGAAAATTAAAATCTCCATCACTGTTATCGATGCAAACGACAATCCCCCCGTGTTCAGTAAATATGTATACAAGGTATCGTTACCAGAAAAGCAGTACAGTATTGATTGTTAGAGCTACAGACGAGGATAATGGCGCTTATGGTGAGATTACATATTCCTTTCCAGATAGCTCCGAAATAAAAGCAATAGAGTTGTTCAGTATTGATTCTAAAACTGGATAAATAAAAGTCAATGCTACACTCGATTGTGAAAATGTAAGCAATATGAACTTAATGTCGAGACCAGGGTTAAAAGAGGATATTCCAATAGAAGTGTTTGTTGAAACCAGTGATGTTAAGGATAACGCAAGTATTATTAGTGGTTTATCATTTTCAAACCCCATCCCAGAGGATTCTGCCCCGGAGACTCTTATAGCAATGCTGAACATTAAATACACTGGCTCGGGGAAAACGGGCAGATTAAATGTTCACATGAGATCATCTACTTATAATTTCAACAGTTTAGTCACTGATCAAATTTTCGATTATGAGAAATGTTATGAATATAATAATATTAATAACGGCTAGTGATAAGGTTTCTCCCTCATTATTTACTAATAAACCACTAAATCTGAATATACCTGATGTGAACAACAATGCTTCTTTATGTGATGGAGAATAACACTCCTAGGGTTTCTATAGTTGCAGTGACAGCAAGCGATAAAGACTTTGGCAACAACGCGCGAATTTCATATTTTCTTGAGGATGTTCTCATTAATGGAGTTTCAGCTTTGACTTATGTTTCAGTTCACGCAGAGAGCGGAGAGGTTCTTGCTGTTCGTTGTCTTGATTACAAGCAAACAAAAGAGTTTAATATTCGCGTAAAAGCGCAGGGTTGTGGAAACCAGGAGCGTACTGGGACTAAAAAACGACCCTGACATTTTGGGGTAGGGCGGCCTATCACATTCATACGATATTAGTCTATTAGCTTATTTCACCATAGTTCATAAATGTAACAAGACAAACTAGCGCGGCCACAAAACAAATGTTTAATTTGGGTGTTATCACCATAACTTTGCGATCAGATAGTAACTTTGGCACATTTGGCAGTGTCTGCCTGAAGTGCAATTATTTTCTCTCGCAGTTTCTCTGCGCCCCTTTACGTTCTCTCTCCATCTCATCCACTTACACTGACACTGACACACGGCCAAAATGGGGATGTGTTTAAATATATGACTGGGCCAGCCCTGTGTCAGTAAAGTAAAGAACCAATGGGCCGCAGATGAGTGTTTCAGGGGCCGGTGGTCAGGAAATAAACTCCTGTACTGACTTTTTCGGCGAATGCTTTACACAGGCACAGGGACCAAAGCGTAAAAGTGTGGTGTTTAAAAAGTTGATTGAGCCAGCCCAGTGCCAACTGCGCCGCCGAACTACGAGTTTTATGGGTCGGTCACACCAATAAATAAATAAATAAATCAGTCAATCAATAAACGGTCTCGGTCCAAATAGCACGTCGGCCCACCGGGAAAATGCCTGATATGCTAGATGGTCTGTCCGACCCTGGAGGAAACCTATCTATTAGCATGTGGACTCTGGACAGAATGCATGGCTCTCATATAAACTACAGAAAGACACAGACGGGGCGCTGTTGTTAAGTGGCCTTACAGAACAGAGAAATAAGAACTGTGCGCCAAGTCACCGATAAAGATACTTTGAAACACAAGCTCACTGTTGTAGTGGAGGACAACGAGCAGCACTCTCGTTCAGCTACAGTCAGTATTAACAATACTAGCGTGGCACTGGTAGACGGTTTCCCTCAAGTGCTCTCGGAGTTCACTGATTTTACGCACGACAAGGATTACGACGACAACCTGAATTTTTAGCTGCTCTTGGTCTTGGCTGTGGTTTCATTTCTTTTCATCGTGTCCATCATAGCCATACTGTCAGTCAAATGCGACAGATGGAGACGTGAGCGCATGTTTTTCGAATCGAGTGCTAATCTGCAAGTTATTCCATATTATCCACCCCTTTTAGCAGACATAGGGGGCACAGGAACTTTACAGCATGTGTACAGTTGAGGTCTGTAGAACAACTGAGTCAAGAAAGGGTCATCTGAAATATGCCAGACCTTCCAGTGAGCACACCAGTGGAACACAGACACTCACGCACGCGCAAAGAGAAACACTTGGCCATGACTGTAAGGATCAGGTGGGATTTACTTTTAAATAATCTTTAGAACTCATTTGATCCACTCACGTTCTTTTGATTTGCCTACCAGTGCGATTTATTTATTTATTTTTATAATTATCTTTTTTTTATTATTTTCAGATGTTCGTTATTATTATAATATGTGGTGGTGTTTTTTTTTTTTTGTAATATTCATTTTTTCAACTATCGATGACGAAACCCATCCAAAATCTGTGATCGTAAAAAACAAAGTAATTGTACTGGATGCGAATGATATTTTCCCCCGTGTTTACTCAGCTTGTTTACCGGACGTCTTCATCTGAAAATTCTCCAAAGGGCACTGTTGCTGTCACAATAAGTGCATCCGATAGAGACAGAGGACCAATTGCTGATGTGGTCTATTCGTTTTCTCAAAGTTCTGTAAAAACATTACATTTGTTTGACATCTATGCTCTCACAGGAAACGTTGTTAATGGTGACCTAGATTTCGAAAAAAACAAGCATTGTCAGTTAAATGTTGTAGTAACAGATAAAGCAGGTTTAAAATTATTGTATTGGTCGATGTAAACGACAATGCACATTTTATTGATTTATCTACCAATGCGATTTATTTGTTTATTTCATGTATTTATTATTTTATGAAATTATTTTCAAATGTGTTGTTTAGTATTATTATATACCTTTTTAATACCATAATTGCGTTTTCAAAACTAAATTCATTAACTGGTATATTATTGTTATGTGAATACACTGACCTTTTTGTTTCACTTCAATTAATTCCATTACCAAATATGTGTTCTTTTTATTGTTGTAATATACATTCAGGGCTCTAAGTGCCGCTGTTGGTTAGCGTGTGCTGGTTGTAAAAGTTCATTTAAGGATCCTCCTACACATCCTGACATCATGCATGCATTAAAATTGTTCTTCATTTTAGCTTATGCGCCACTGTGCCACGCATTTACGAGAATGGATTGCTAGTACATATAAATATACGTGTTTTATTTTACATTGCTTGGCATATTTATGGTTAAACTGATGGTTTCACGATATGAATCTTCTTTGTTCTCTGGACGTCCGGGATAGTGGCTCTGCTTCTGCCGTTTGTCGACTGATGATGCAGTTTCTCGTCCTGTTTCTCTCTGTCCTGGCCGTTGCGCACGGGCAGGTCCGTTATTCTATTTCTGAGGAGATGAATAAGGGTTCCGTTGTGGGAAATGTCGTTCAGGATCTTGGTCTCGACGTGCAAAGATTGAAATCTGGTCGAGCGCGGATCTTTACGGAGGACAGTCGTGAGTACATCGGCCTAAATGTGGATAAAGGGATTCTGGTAGTGAGAGAGAGGATAGATAGAGAGGAGCTGTGCGCCCAGGTCACTCCATGTTCCTTACACTTTCAGATCATTCTAGAAAACCCGATGGAGCTGCACAGTGTTGATGTAGAAATCGTAGATGTAAACGATCATGCGCCTCTTTTTGCAAAAAAAGAAATTGATTTTAACATAAGCGAATCAGCTGCCCCGGGTGTTCGGTTTTCCTTCGATAATGCACGTGATCCTGACGTAGGTCTAAACACACTGCAGAGATACACACTTAATCCATCAGACCATTTCTCTTTAAATGAATTGTCACGAAGTGATGGCACGAAGTATGTGGAGATGTTGCTACAGACATCACTGGACAGAGAGCAACAAGAAGAACATAAATTAATTCTAACAGCCTTTGATGGAGGCACACCTCAAAAATCCGGAACAGTTAAAATAATCGTCACTGTTATCGATGCAAACGACAATCCTCCCGTGTTCAGTCAGCCTGTATACAGAATATCTTTACCTGAAAATGCTCCGAAAAGCAGTATAGTAGTGACTGTTAGAGCTACAGACAAGGATAAGGGAGCTTATGGTGAGGTCACGTATTCCTTTCCCCAGAGCTCAGGAATAGAAGCAAAAGGTTTGTTCAGTATTGATTCCAAAACTGGAGGAATAATAGTGAATTCTCGACTGGATTATGAAAAATGTAAGCAATATGAACTTAATATCGAGGCCAGAGATAAAGGAGGACTCACTGATACCTGTAAAGTGTTCGTTGAAATCACTGATGTTAATGATAACGCTCCTGTTATCAGTGTTATCTCATTTTCCAACCCCATCCAAGAGGACTCCGAACTGGAGACCGTTATTGCGATGTTGAATATTAAAGACATAGACACTGGAAAAAACGGGCAGATTAAATGTTCTGTCAACCCAAATTTACCGTTTCGCATTAAATCATCATCCTCTAATTTCTACAGTTTAGTTACTGATCAGATATTAGATCGTGAGAAATGTTCTGAATATAATATAACAATAACGGCTTCTGATGAAGGTTCTCCCTCATTTTCTACTAATACAACACTGAATCTGAAAATATCGGATGTAAATGACAACGCCCCTGTTTTTCAGCATCAGACATACACCGCTTATGTGATGGAGAATAACACTCCCGGAGTTTCCATATCTGCAGTGACAGCGAGCGATAAAGACTCTGGTAACAACGCACGTATTTCATATTTTCTTGAGGATGTTCTCGTTAATGGAGTTTCACCCTCGACTTATATTTCAGTTCACGCAGAGAGCGGAGAGATTATTGCTGTTCGTTCTTTTGATTACGAGCAAACAAAAGAGTTTACTATCCGAGTGAAAGCGCAGGATGGAGGAAACCCACCTCTCAGCAGCAACGCAAGTGTGAAAGTCTTCATTCAGGACCAGAACGACAACGCGCCTCAGGTTCTGTACCCAGTACAGACAAGCAGCTCTGTGGTGGCTGAAATTGTGCCTCGTTCAGCAGATGTGGGCTATCTTGTGACTAAAGTGGTGGCTGTCGATGTGGACTCTGGACAGAATGCCTGGCTATCATATAAAATGCAGAAAGCCACAGACAGGGCGCTGTTTGCAGTTGGCTTACAGAATGGAGAAATAAGGACTGTGCGCAAAGTCACCGATAAAGATGCTGTGAAACACAAGCTCGTTGTTGTAGTGGAGGACAACGGGCAGCCTTCTCGTTCAGCTACAGTCAATATTAATGTGGCGGTCGCGGACAATTTCCCTGAAGTGCTCTCAGAGTTCACTGACTTTATGCACGACAAGGATTACAATGACAACCTGACTTTTTATCTGGTTTTGGCCTTAGCTATAGTTACATTTCTCTTCATCGTCTCCATCATAGCCATACTGTCAGTCAAATGCTACAGATGGAGGCGTGAGCGGATGTTTTACAAATCCGGTGCGAATCTGCCAGTTATTCCATATTATCCACCCCTTTACGCAGACGTTGGGGGCACAGGAACTTTACAGCATGTGTACAATTATGAGGTCTGTAGGATGACTGACTCCAGAAAGAGTGATCTGAAGTATGCCAGGCATTCCAGTGAGAACATCATTAGTTTGGACACCAGTGGAACACAGACACTCAGGCATACGCAGAGGGAGAGCGTAGGCACTGCCTCGGCTGATCAGGTGAGATTTTCTCACTGATAAGAGCTGCTAACAGAGTGATTTTTCCAGGATTTATGTTTTATATTGTAATGAAAAATGATATTATTATTTGCAGTTATATTTTGGTTTTTAGAATGAGTTAATTGTCATTTTTTCTGACTGAATATAATGGGTTTTTTGTTCATGTGGTTTTGTTGTTTCTATTTTCATTGTAATTTTTCATCAGTACACCGAGGGCCGCTGTTGGTCAATGAGAGCAGATTCTGAAACGCGCATTAATGGGTCCTCCTCCACATTCTGCACATTCTGACATCATACATGAAGGAAAAATGTTCTTCGCTTCACACTGATGCTCTTATGTGGAGAGCGGAGCGTTGTTTGCTAGTACATACGAAAAAAATATTCAACATTTCAATTACCGTCTTTTGGAATACTTAACGCTGGTCAAAAGGCTTCACATTATGAATCTTCTTTGGTCTCTGAATTGCAGGCATAGTGGCTCTGTTCCCGGTTTTTGCCAACGGATGATGCAGTTTCTCGTCCTGTTTCTCTTTGTCTTGGCCGTTGCACACGGTCAAATCCGCTATTCTATTCCTGAAGAGATGAATAAGGGTTCCGTTGTGGGTAATATTGTTCAGGATCTCGGTCTGGATGTGAAAAGATTGAAATCTGGACGAGCGCGGATATTTACGGAGGACAGTCGTGAGTACATCGGTCTAAATGTGGATAAAGGGATTCTGGCAGTGAGAGAGAGAATAGATAGAGAGGAGCTGTGCGCTCAGGTCACTCCATGTTCCTTACACTTTCAGATCATTCTAGAAAATCCGATGGAGCTGCATCGTGTCGATGTAGAAATATTAGATATAAACGATCACGCTCCCGTTTTTGACAAGAAAGACATCACCATTGAAATTAGGGAATCTGCCTCATCAGGTTCGTGGTTTTCTTTAGAGAGTGCTCATGATCCCGACGTGGGACAAAATACACTGCAGAGATACACCCTTACCCCAACAGATCACTTCTCTTTAAAGGAATTATTTCGAGGTGATGGCACAAAATACGTTGAGATGGTGCTGCAAACGCCTTTAGACAGAGAGCAACAAGAAGAGCATAAATTAATTCTGACAGCCTTTGATGGAGGCACCCCACAAAAATCCGGTACAGTTAAAATCGTCATCAGTGTTATCGACGCAAACGACAATCCTCCCGTTTTCAGCCAGCCTTTATACAGAGTATCTTTACCAGAAAATGCTCAGAAGGGCAGTACTGTAGTAAGGGTTAGAGCTTCAGACAAGGATAAAGGAGCGAATGGTGAGGTGACGTATTCATTTTCAAAAAGCACAGGAAAAGCCATGGAGTTATTCACCATTGATGCACACACCGGAGACATAACCGTAAATGGTCTATTAGATTTTGAAAAATCCAAACAGTTAGAGCTAAATATAGAAGCAATGGATCAAGGCGGTCTAAATGATGCCAGTAAAGTGCTCGTTGAAATCAGTGATGTTAATGATAACGCTCCTGTTATCA
The DNA here is from genome assembly GCA_037974365.1 of Hydrocynus forskahlii. Lineage (NCBI taxonomy): Eukaryota > Metazoa > Chordata > Actinopteri > Characiformes > Alestidae > Hydrocynus > Hydrocynus forskahlii. The sequence continues at coordinate 4,016 of JBBPCX010042710.1, read as the reverse complement.
GTGTCATCTCATTTTCCAACCCCATCCCAGAAGATTCTACCCCGGAGACTGTTATAGCGATGCTGAATATTAAGGACATAGACTCGGGTACAAACGGGCAGATTAAATGTTCAGTCGACTCAAAATTACCGTTTCGCATCAAATCATCATCCTCTAATTTCTATAGTTTAGTCACTGATCAGATTTTAGATCGCGAGAAATGTTCTGAATATAATGTGACAATAACGGCTAGAGATGAAGGTTCACCTTCTTTATCTGCGAACAAAACACTAAATCTGAAAATATCGGATGTGAATGACAACGCACCTGTTTTTCAGCGTCAGTCATACACTTCTTATGTGATGGAGAATAACACTCCTGGAGCTTCCATATTTGCAGTGACAGCGAGCGATAAAGACTCTGGTAACAACGCACGTATTTCATACTTTCTAGAGGATGTTCTCCTTAATGGAGTTTCAGCCTCGACTTATATTTCAGTTCACGCAGAGAGTGGGGAGATATTTGCTGTTCGTTCTTTTGATTACGAGCGAACAAAAGAGTTTAGTATTCGCGTAAAAGCACAGGACGGAGGAAGCTCACCTCTCAGCAGCAACGTGAGTGTGAAAATGATCATTCAGGACCAGAACGACAACGCGCCTCAGGTTCTATACCCTGTAAAGCCTGGTGGATCTGTGGTGGCTGAAATGATGCCTCGTTCAGCAGATGTGGACTATCTTGTGACTAAAGTGGTGGCTGTCGATGCGGACTCTGGGCAGAATGCCTGGCTCTCATATAAGCTGCAGAAAGCCACAGACCGGTCACTGTTTGAAGTGGGCTTACAGAACGGAGAAATAAGGACTGTGCGCCAAGTCACCGATAAAGATGCTGTGAAACAGAAGCTCATTGTTGTAGTGGAGGACAACGGGCAGCCCTCTCGTTCAACTACAGTCAGTATTAACGTGGTGGTGGCAGACAGTTTCCATGAAGTGCTCTCGGAGTTCACTGACTTTACGCATGACAAGGATTACAACGACAGCCTGACTTTTTATTTGGTCTTGGCCTTGGCTGTAGTTTCATTTCTCTTCATCGTGTCCATCATGGCCATACTGTCAGTCAAATACTACAGATGGAGACGTGAGCGAATGTTTTACAAATCGGGTGCCAATCTGCCAGTTATTCCATATTATCCACCCCTTTACGCAGACGTAGGTGGTACAGGAACTTTACAGCATCTGTACAGTTATGAAGTTTGTAAAACGACTGACTCTAGAAAGAGCGACATGAAATATGCCAGGCCATCCAGTGAGAGCATCATTAGTTTGGATACCAATGGAACACAGTTACTCACGCTTTCGCAGAGGGAAACACTTGGCCATGACTCGAAGGATCAGGTTGGAATTACTCATAAATAATTTTTAGAGATTATGTGATGTACACACATTTTTATAATTTATCATCAATGCGATTTCAGCAGTATTGCAAGGTTTACGATTTTTAAAATGTATTATTTAAAAAATATTTTCATATGTAATCTTTATTAATAGTATATACCCTTTCCATACCAACAACGCGTTTTCAAAACTGAATACTTTAACTGGTATGTTATTGTTATGTGAATGCATTGACCTATCTGTTTCACTTAATTTCATATTATTACCAAATATTTTATCTGTTTTTCGTTGTTATATTTCCTTCAGGGCGCTACGTGCCGCTGTTGGTCATTGCGTGCTGGTTTTAAAAGCTCATTTAACAATCCTCCTCCATATTCTGACATCAGGCATGAAGCAAAATTGTTCTTCATTTTACATTATGCACCGCTATTGGCGCATATATGAGAATGGATTGCTAGAACATATAAAACACACTTGTATTATGTAACAATCTTTGGCATATTTATGGTTAAACTGAAGGTCCAGAGGACACGGTATATCCTTTGTTCTCTGGACGCCCGGAACAGTGGCTCTGCTTCTGGTGTTTGCGTACGGGGAAGTTTCGTTACTGTATTGCTGAGGAGATGAATAAGGGCTCCGTTGCGGGAAATATAGTTCAGGATCTCGGTCTCGACGTGAAAAGATTGAAATCTGGTAGGGCGCGGATCTTTACGAAGTACAGTAGTGAGTAAATGTGGAAAAGGGATTCTGGTAGTGAGAGAGGATGGATAGAGAGGAGCTGTGCGCCCAGGTCACTCTATGTTCCTTGCACTTTCAGATCATTCCAGAAAACCCGATGGAGCTGCACCGTGTTGGTGTAGAAATACAGGGTGACACAGAAAAACGGGAACTTTTGGCAAACAAATAAAAATAGAAAACATTTTTTATCGCGAAAGCACGCTGTCTACCGTTCCACTCCTCCATTATTACTGAATGGCGTGGTTGTTTACAGCTCACAGTCCCCCTTCCGTAGTGCTGCCGACTGTACATGGCTGCCACTACGCACCTCAAAAGTTCCCGTTTTTCTGTGTCACCCTGTACTAGATATAAATGATCATGCCCCTGATTCTGACTGCAAAGACATAATCACAGAAAGGGTTCAGTCCCGAAATGGCAGCTGGCAGGCGGAAGTGACATCACCGGCACCCGGCAAGGCAGGTAGCGGCAGCTGCCACTCTTTAGTGGCGCTGAACAGTGGCAGGTGCCGTTCGGATCCAGTGCCTGCTGCGATAGAGAAACACCTACCCACCGCTCCTGGAAGTAGCCTAAACCAGATATTCTGTGCGTCAACTAAGAAAGACTGTAATAAGTAAATAAATTGAGGTCTTCTTTAATGTTTGTATGACTATGAATGATGTTATTGTTGCTGATTGTAGATCTCTTTAAGATATTTGAGAAAACAATGAGTGCACTGTCCCTAGTGGCGCTAAACAGTGACAGGAGCCGTTCGGGTATAGTGCCTACAGCGTAGAGGAGTGGCAGGTGCCGTTCGGATACAGTGCCTGCCGCGGTAGAGTAAGTAAACCAGAGATTCTGTGCATCGGCTAAGCTAGACAGTAATACGTAAAGAAATAGAGCACTTGTGTGATGTTTGTATGACTAAGAACGATGTTATTGTTGTTGATTGTAAATCTCTTAAAGATCATATTTGAGAAAACAATGATTATACTGTTGCTACTGGCGCTAAACAGTGAGAGGAGCCGTTCAGATACAGTGTCTGCCGCGGTAGAGAGGCACCCATCGCTTATTGTAGTAAACCAGAGATTCTGTGCATCGGCAATGCTAGCCAGGCATTTGTAAATAAACAGAGCACTTGTGTGATGTTTGTATGGCTAAGAACGATGTTATTGTTGCTGATTGTGAATCTCTTCAAGATCATATTTTAGCATATTTATTACATTTGAGAAAACAGTGATTGTACGGTTGTTTTTGTATTACATGTATTAATTGTGACTACTGTACTTAACCCTGTAAGACCCAAATACAGAAAAGAAGACTTTCACCTGTCAGATATTGATATAGGAGACCTTTGATGCAACTAATGAATATTTTTTTCTCTTATTATGTTTAAGTAAGTTTTTACGCTGAAACAATGATTTGTGACCATGTTCAGTTTTAAATAAATTACTATGTTTAATAAAATTCTCTCAAAATTGACTGTATATAATATTAATACTAATAAATGTAATTTAAAATATATATTTCATTTACAAAAAAAATCTTGTATTAAATGTATGAAAGAAAACTGACTACATAAAATGAATTCTAATAAATGTTATTTAAAATATATGTTTCATTTACAAAATAATACTGTATTAAATTTATGAAAGAAATCTTATAAAGTCTATTATAAAAATCCATATCGTTATAGCTTATTTAATTAATATATGATTTATGAAAATATATGATTTTGTTTGATTTATGAATTATTGTTTTTTGTCTATGTTTATTAAGATGTATTTGAATCAATTTGTTAAACTCTAGTGCTTGAACAATTTAAAGTGTGTAAATCTTTATATGCAAATCACTTATTTTGAACGAAATTTGTCATACAATTGAATTGTATACAGTTTAAAAATTACCACAAAAAATTTCAGTGTAGCTGTG
>JBBPCX010042669.1:0-15300 GCA_037974365.1 Hydrocynus forskahlii | reverse complement strand
ATATCAGTACTGTGATTCTAGAGCTGCAGGATATGGACAGAATATCAGTACTGTGATTCTAGAGCTGCATGATATGGACAGAATATCAGTACTGTGATTCTAGAGCTGCATGATATGGACAGAATATCCGTATTGTGATTCTATAGCTGCAGGATATGGACAGAATATCAGTACTGTGATTCTAGAGCTGCAGGATGTGGACAGAATATCAGTACTGTGATTCTATAGCTGCAGGATATGGACAGAATATCAGTATTGTGATTCTAGAGCTGCATGATATGGACAGAATATCAGTACTGTGATTCTAGAGCTGCATGATATGGACAGAATGTCAGTATTGTGATTCTAGAGCTCCACGATATGGACAGGATATCAGTACTGTGATTCTAGAGCTGCACGATAGGATATCAGTATTGCGATTTTACTGCTACATATCATGATTTTGATTGCTTTCAATTGTTATAACAGTGTCCAAATCATCACTTTTCTGGAGTTAAAGAGGCTGAAGTCTGTCTGTATAGTTCTAACATATAAATGCACTCTCTATACAGTCCATAACCTGCAAAAACAGAACATTTTCAAATCATAGTGTCGTCCGAAATGGAACACTAACGTTTTACGCTTAGCGGAAGTGACGGACGAACATTGTGATTCTACAGCCCACAAAAATATCTGCGGGTTACACCGCAGTATACATCAGTAAAATCATTTTATTACCGTTACTTACATTTATACAAACCAGCTGACTCCGCTTGGGCTTGCATTTCACTGTTGGCCGCCATCATTCAACTCTGAAGTGTCCATCGTTCCGCACTGTGTTTTTGGCCATTATTAGTGCACCATCCGGGTTCTTTCAGAGCACTGAGTTTTAGCTTGGCTGTCAGTGTGAACGCACTTTGCACTAAAACAGTGTTCGAAGTGTGCAAGTGCGCGATTTCGGATACACCGACCATTTTTGTGATGTCACATATTTACATGTTTTTTGTTTTTATTCTATAGCAGTTTAGCCCCGCCCACTCATGCTGACATTCTAAGGAGTGTGTCAGTCCCATGCTCTCCGTAGAATGAGCTGCAGAGCAGAACAGCCAATCAGAAAAGAGCTCATTTACATTTATCAGTAGCAAAAACAGGAAAACTTGCTAAAGTTTAACAGCCAACTGGTGTAAACAGATTTGTGTGGCATAAACACGTCGCTGGGCAGTTTTCCATCCCTGGATGAGAAGTGACGCTTGTCACTGTGGTTTCTGCTCCTCAGATGCCTCCTGGGCACCGTGCCAGCTCTGACACTGGCAGAGGCAGAGCCCCGAGCCTGAACTTACCCTGACCCTGCACCAACCTAATGATCCATCATCAGAAAATCAGTCATGCATAATTACTGACCTGCATTACCCCAAACATCTACAGAGAGAGAGAGAGAGAGAGAGGGAGAGAGAGAGAGGGAGACAGAGAGAGAGAGAGCGAGAGAGAGAGAGAGACAGACAGAGAGAGAGGGCGAGAGAGAGAGAGGGAGAGAGAGAGAGAGAGAGAGAGAGAGGGAGGGAGAGAGAGACAGAGAGAGAGAGCGAGAGAGACAGAGAGAGAGACAGACAGAGAGAGAGGGCGAGAGAGAGAGAGGGCGAGAGAGAGAGAGAGAGAGCGAGAGAGAGAGAGAGAGCGACAGAGAGAGAGAGAGAGAGAGAGAAAGAGAGAGTGACAGAGAGAGAGAGAGAGAGAGAGAGAGAGAGAGAGATGACAAAAAGAGAAGAGAAAGAGGGGGAAAAGAAAAGTGTAAGATGTGCTAAACTTTTTTACTTTCCCATTCATGTATTCCAATAATACATATGATACTTGTTTCAGATTTATTTCTATTACTATGAATAGTTCTGATCCTAAAATAGGTGATCCTTAGCTTCTTCTGCCATACTGTAACTGATGTAGTTGATCTGCTATTCTTTATATGTACATATGTCCCTCACTCTCACTCTCTCTCCTCGACTCCTCATTATCCACATTCTACTCTGTATTAAACTTGTAGATCAACAAATTAAGACTGAATCAACCTGAAATGTTTTGGATGTGTTAGTTGGTGTGTCTTGTCATTTAAGGATATAATATCATTCTAATTACACGTTTAAAACTTTTTTCCATAATTTATTTTTAATGGTGGGGGTTCTGGATATTCTGTCCTGCTTAGTCATCTCCAATTCCACGCACTAGCTAGGACACCCCCACCAACACTGGGAGGATGAAGGGTAGCACACGCTTCCTCCAAGCCATCTTTTCAAACCGCTGCTAACACATCACAGAGTGATGGAGGAGAGTGGGGTCCATCCTGCTGACCCGGAGAGAGCGGAGCCAATTGTGCTCTCTTGGACTCCACCAAGGATCAAACATGCAATCTCCCAATGAGAGAGTTGAGACAGTTGTGCCCTTTGGGAGCCCTTTCCCCCCCATAATCTTTTATCTGAGCGTGCTGACTTGCGCTGAGCTATAAAACACGATCTGATTTTTGATTGCATGTACACGCAGGCAGGGAAAATCATACTAACCAATAATGTCATTTTTCATCTCTCCCTCCTACAACTTCCATTTATCATTGAGGAAAAAAATGTCAGCTAGAGGCCCTCCCTGATACAGCATTTCACTACATCACAGTACTGATGAAAAATGCAGAAGGATTTCTGTTTCACAACATGCAACTCTTGTGCTATGGCTTTACTTTATTCACTGGGGAGGGAGGGATAGTACTTTGTGTAAACTAAGTGTTATTGAATAAGCCTACAGAGACCCGCAGAGTGCATTCTGGGAAACAACCTTGTGCTCCGTCCTCTTTCTTTTTCACCCCTGCTTCACCCCCCTTTCCTCCTCTCTCTCTGGCCTCTCTGCTCTGGTGTCAGTTTTATTACAGCTTTAGGAGATAAAGGGCAATGATCCACAAAGTGATGAATGGTGTGTCTCACTGGCCGAGATACAACGACATGCACTCTGGAGGACAACCCTCAACAGTCAGATGTCTAAGAGTGTGTGTGTGTGTGTGTGTGTGTGTGTGTGTGTGTGTGTGTGTGTGTGTGTGTGTGTGTGTGTGTGCGTGTGTGTGTGTGCGTGTGAGTGTGTGAGTGTGTGTGCATGCGTGTGATAGGGCATGTATGAATTATTATGTGTTAGACACTCAGGTGCACATGTGTGATAGTGCAGGTATGAAACTGTATGGGGGTTGGCTGTGTGTGTGTGCGTGTGTGTGCGTGTGTATATGTGTAAGTGTGTCTGTATATATGATGAGCTTTATCAGCCGTAGGACAGGACAGCTTGTGTTTCAGCATTCCTCACACTAAGCAGGTTGAAGCTCCTTCTCTTTTCCATCTGTTTCACTCTACCTGTCTACTGTAAATGAACACTGTACTGTAAGTTTATTCAAACTTATATGAATAATTTATGTTTTAATAATACCTTATACAGTGTAGATTTCGATACTAAATACTATAAACTAGATACAAAACTGTATTTCAATATAATATGCTTTTATCAGTAGTTTACACAAGAAGCTGCTACCTTTAAGGGTAAGTGTTTAGTTAGGGAACACAACTGAACCATATTCCACTGCAGTCTTGAAAACAGGCTATTTATCATATTATTATATACAAATATGCTCTTTCCCCTGGGAAAGTCAAAGTACTGTACCTGTAAAAGTCATTTAGGGTACAACCGGACCATTAAAAACCATGTTGTATCCATGAGGGTATTCTACTGAAAATGTACAGCAATTATTTTGACATTAAAACTACCATTTTTAAATCTGAATCTTCATTTTAAAAGAATATTATTCTAATATAAATACTGATATGCATTAGAACTTTATTCTGAATTTAATTCTGAGAAGCCATTTTGTTATGCCTTAATTATACTGAATTTATTACTACTTTATTCTGTAAATTCATTTTATTATGTGCTCATCACTCTGGACACTTATTTTTGTTCATTTTCTTTACAGGTTCCTGAAACTCAGCCGATATACTAGAATCAATTTATTTTATCTGCAACAACATTAGTTAAGTATTACCGAAAACACTGAAGATATATTTACAAAAGACAGCAAATTGTCTGTGGCAGAGAACGAAGAATAAAACCTGAAATGTAAGATAAGCTTTACCTTATGAGCCTGAGAGAGCTACGGAGAGTAAAAAGCAAAATGTCATTTTTAAGTAAAGTGGCATTGGGTAAACAGCAAACAAGCGTTTTTTTTTTCCAGCTTTTCTTTCATCTACAGCGCAGCAGTGTGTCGTGCTGCGTGTCAGATGGAGGGGAGTGAACATCAGAGCTAATGAAGCTACTAATGTGCAATCATTTACACGGAGAGAGGCGGTGGTGAAGAGACTGATGCTTCCACACACAGATTATACACACACACCATTCAAATAACACAAAAAACTGTATACACGCATTAATATACAAATTATAAACACATCATAGACATGCACATTGTACTATATTATCGTTGTCGTAAGTATTTCTTTTCACTTTAATGTTTGGACCATAATTTCATTTTGGTTAATACAATTCACATTCAAATAATATAATAGACAGAAGTAGTTTTCACTAGTGTAAAAAAGAAAAAAAAATTTAGTTAAAAGATTTTGACATGACAGCGACAATATTCAGGATCACTAACAAACACTGTTTAAAAAGAAAATAAAAGGTTTTATCGCATGCCAACGTAAATGTACAAACACAATTTACATACTGTACAATGTGCTATTTACACAGTTATACAGTACGAAGAGTGACGAAATGTTGTGCTGTAATGATGGAAACACATGGACAAGGTGCACCTATACACACAGACTACTCACTGCCGTGTCCACATAAGCTTCGGTCCACACTGTATCGTGTTCATGGTCGATGACTTTTGGTCGGCTCATCACATGTAGGTACCTCATCACGTTCTCCTGAACGTCAGCCAGTGTGGATATCTGACTGAAATAACCTACACACACACGTATACATAGGACATGTACAAGACATGACACACATATTCAAACAATGTACCCACATACACTCGCGCACAAAGAATATACATCCACAGCCACACAGCCAAACACACACCAAACTGCATAAAACTTTAAAACATAAACTTTACACTGTAAATTCCTGTAAATTAATATTTAAATTATTTATCTCTGTGCTATATATGTGAAAAAATCACGGAGGCACCAGGAAGCGAGTGCGGCTGTGAGAGCGTGTGCTTTTCTCCGTATCCAGCCATCCGTGACGGAGGCACATGGGAGTGATCAGCACAGCAGCCAGGGGACCAAAGCTGACAGGAAGAGTGATTTAGGCTCACTTGACCTTTGATCCCTGCGTGTCAGTCCTGCCGCAGTGTCGCACCAATTCAGCAGCCTATAAACGTACAAATCTGTGACACAGCCGGGGAGGCTCAGAGAACAGGCAGCACTTACAGTGCACAGCTCAGAATCAAAACTGTTTTCTGCGTTCTTTAAATAAGTTTGTTTAGGTATGTAAATTCAAACTGTACTGTGACCCAGTCCATACTGTTCATTTGTGTTAAAATAAATGTCATGTCATGTCACGAAAACCAGCACACTGAAATATATCATCCCATTCAAACTACAGGAGTTTAGCTCCACACTTAAGTTGCAAGAAGTGTATCAGCCCAAAATGTTTTTAAAACAAGACATTAAACAGGGCAGACAATGCATGTATACCAGTCTTAAATGTGCAACAGCAACAAAGCGGCATTAAATTATAAGGAATCAGAAGAGGTTGGAAAATGGTAATGTAGAAATGATCTATATTTTTGGCCAGCATAAGTAAACCACAGGCAAAAGAAATGTAGGATATTGCCCCTTTAAATGATTAAATGTTAAATGAGGTGAGCAAGTTAAATGTTTATGTGTAGCGTCAGTGCAGTACAGCAAACCTTTATTAGCACAGGCCATCCACTTCAGATTATCGGCAAAGGCTGACTCTCGTCCGATCAGATAAGGGAATATGCGCACCTAGGTGAAGAGAAAACACACAACTGTTATTCACATTTGAACACTAGCATGTTATCTATCTGTTTCTCCTTCTCTGTGTATTTCTTCTTTTTCTTTCCTTCTTTCTCACTCCCTTTGTCTCTGTTTTTGCCAATGATTAAATCCTCCAAATCACTACATTCTCTTATGGTTTATGTCTCCGTCTTCCTTTTCGCCAGTCTCATTTACTCTCTCCCTCTCTCTCTCCTTCTCTCTCTCCCTCCATTCTGCTCCTTCTATTTCCCACTACATTGCCCCTGTCCGTCTAGTATAAATGGTTTTTGATTTCAGCTCATTCCAAGCAGTTACAGCACAGCAGCAGTGCAATGTTCAAACGCATGCATCATTCTGTGCACACACACACACACACACACTCAAAATCCCACAGGCGCACACACACACACACACACACACACACACACACATGTATTTCACCCCCCAATGACCAGGACATGATCAGAGTCAGGGACACATAATGTGAGTGTGCCCTGTTCAAGTATGTAACACAATCTGTAACACTTGGGTCTCTGTTATTCCATTGAAAACTATGTAGTTTACTAATTTAGTGATTTTGACAGCTATTTCCAAGATGGTTTGCATTATTTTTTTGACTTGCTCTCATTTCATTTTTTGTCTAACTTGAGTACTAAAGTGATGGTCTGGTAATATACATATGTAAACAAATATGTTCTAACGTGTGTATATGTGCACAAATAAAAACTAAATCTAAAGAAAGAAAGGAAGCATTGGTGAAGACAGCATAAAAGGTAGGAGCTGACGAATCAGTTCTATAAAAATGATCTAGGTGCACTTTTGGGTGACTGAAACTGACTGAGAACATGTTTTAAATTGCTGTATTGCACTCTGCGGCCTTGGGGCACGTGAAACTTGAGGGTGGCGTCAGCATTACAACACATCAGTGAAGCCTTCTGGCACAGTTGTGAAAATTGCACTGCACTCACACGTCATTTTTTCAGAATGAAAGAAACAAATTAAACAGCCTTGTACAACTAAAATGTCCAAAATAACCTAAATATCCCCATCAATATCCCCAGACAGCAATTTGGCAGAGGCATGAAAATGTTCCTTGATTTCACTGGACAACAAAAATGACCTTGCGATCTGCTATGTAAGGTATTTTTGACAGTTTGATTGTGTTTGTGAATGAAGAACCCACCTTTCGTTCAGGCCAGTTATACTTTTCAAAAACATCGTCATACATTTCAGTTGCTCCATCCGTTACCAGCATAATGGCCCGACTGCACACACTCCCGCGGCCTTCCTGGTTAAACTACACACACACACACAGACACATGCACACACACATGATCCAGCGACATAAACTCACTGTGAGACAACAAAAATCACAGATGCAAAGATTTTGATCTGATAAATGCTAGTACTTCAAATGTAATTCAATAAAAAATTGACCTCAGTGTCATTTCAGGAAAGTTTAAAGTTGAAATGCTCTGAAATACTACACAAGCAACTAGTAGACTAGCGCATGTTATTAATAAGCACTGAGGTAGCTCTGACACTGCCTTTCCCAAAAGCTTTGTAATGTTAAGTCCATGAACTCGACTGTCCTGATGCTGCAGTGTATGTTTGGTAAAGCAGCTGTAATCTAGCCTGAGGCTGAAACTTCCTCCACATGTGTGTTTGTGCTCAGACTGGCGGGAATGATCATTAATCTGATGGATTAAGATCGATCGCAGTAATTAACTGACTTATTGACCCATGACAGAGAGAGCGCAGAAAAAAAGTGATCTGAACAATGACATCATAACACACTGAAAACCTCTCTCTCTCTGTCTCTCTCTATCTCTCTCTTACATGCATACATTTATCTATATACACAGACTACACAAGAACAGCAGAGTAGGGACAATATTTTCAGTATGTAATAGTAATTGAGAGCTGGGTGACAAAGCCCAAAGCCTTATCATGCCAGAAAAAAATGCGATAAAAGTTTTTAAAAAAGGCATACATTAATAAAAAATGGCTGCTTTCATGAAAAAAATCATGGTTGCTCCTCACGTATATTTGCTTACTACAAAAGGGGCCCTACCCTGCATTTTTCCTTGTATTTTACTTTTTTTTCTGAGGCCCACTTGTGACGTTTGCTGCAGTTAATTTTAAAATGACCATCTGCTCTTCGTCCCTTAGAACTAAACAGTCTTTTGTTCCCGTTGTTAAGGATGATTTAAATCTCTGCTCTGATTGGCCCTGTACTGGCCCTGTAAGCAGTCAAGGCTAACACTGTCCTTTTAATTTCAGCATGAATAAATAGCTGTAGGCTGAGGTGAAGGTGTGTAAATGTGTTGGTTCTGGTGACATCACAAAAACGCTGAATTCCATATATGGGCTCTATGAACTCTGAGGCGAACGGCGTGTTTTGATATTTCAGCACTCTCTACATAGCATACAATCAGGCTCATTTTTAATTTTTTTTAATTTTATTATTTTTTTGTTGTTGTTTTTTTTTTACATGAGAAAATTTCAGTTTCCTATGAAATAAGCCCTTTAATGCAGTTCCAAAGTCATCACACAGTGATAATGTAGAGTTCCTTTATTACCTGCTCTGTCTTTGAGTCGCACTGGCTAAATGAAAAATGCAAACTTTATTGCTGCTAATGCCTAATGAACCCAATTCCTTTTCCTCTTTGTCTTCTTCCTGTGAAGAAGTAAAGGCCATAAAATGCAATTTCATGCTGTCATCCCTCAGCTGAACTATGTATTTTTGTTCTTTGTTACTGTTGATGAAATGTAATTTGATGGAACTGTGTATAAAACAGTGAGAAAACACATTTTCGTTAAAGTGTTTTAATTTTGTTGTATGCTTTTTTTTTTATTGTGGAAGTTCTACATAATTTCTGTTACATGAACTCGGCACAGCAGGAGAAGGGTTTCCTCACCAGATTTTGTGTTTATAACTACGTTTTTTTTATCATAAAATCCATCCTCTCTCTCTCTCTCACACACACACACACACACACACACACACATACACAAAGCCTATAGTACAGACCCACTGAGAAACATGAAAACGTTAATATGTAATATTAACCCAAGCCCAGCAAGCACAAGCAACTTTTAACTATGAAGAGTTTTGCAGTTCTGCTGTATGTGCATAGATTTGTTATTTTGGTATAAATTAACTTGTCATATAGTTACTAAACATCTGCAGCATTTTTTCTTGATTTTATTAAATTAAGCATGTTCCTGCTAAATGAATAAATTGAAATAATAATTTCAGATAAGTTTAACACTGTCTCACATGAAGTCAGTGGAAAAGTCTATTCTGACTTTTGAACTCTAACACACACACACACACACACATATACACACAGATTTGCCCATTTAAACTGTTACGCCACTGGCCTTGTTAATTACCATATGTATTATCTTCTTTAAACCAAGTTTACAAATACAGACATAGTACTCTCATCCTTCATTTTTTTCTGTCTCCTACTTTCTTCTTTACTATCATATTCACTATCCTTCCCTTCTTTCTCCTCTGTTCCTCTTGCTCTATCTCCCTTTCCCCAATCTCATTTGCTTTCCTTCATTTCTCTTTTCCTGCTCTTATTCTCTCTCTAGTGCCTCGGCACCTCTCCTACCCTTCCCCCTCCTACAGTCCTCCTTTCTTCTCCACTACACTCTCTCTCCCTCCTCCCTCTCCCCTTCCTGTCCTGAAAAAAGAGAGATAAAGAAAGTGAGTGACCACTATCTCCTCTGCATTGTGCATTCTCTCCACTCTGCCTGTTAATCAGCGTTTTTAATTACTGCTATTAATCACAGTATGGGATAGAGGTGTCGCAGAGAGGGGAATGCAAACGGGACGCCAGTGGAGCATTACACCCATGCGCAAACACACACACACACACACACACACACACACACACACACACACACACACACTCACACCTGCTCACACTACACTGCAACAAAATATAAAATACTGTCAAACATCTGACCTGGGGTTCATTTTTGATTCAAACTACCTGATGCTTCAGTTACAGGTGAAACAGTGACACTAAAATATGATGGATCATCAGCTGTGCAAAGACGAAAAGTGCAAAGACAATATGGGCTGCTTTCAGAGACATATATTTTATTTTTTCAGTAAAAAATAATATGAAAAAAATGTGCTGCTTCCTCTCAAATTTGCTTTAATACATTGTTTCTTACCCTATTCAATCTATATTGTGAAATCATTCATTCATCTTTAAAAGCACTGTACATTTTTCTTTTTAACTGCAAAATATAATCTCAATTTGTCCCAATAGCTAACACTTTAATATGATTGTAAAACGGTAAATTATTGCTCAGTGGTATGCAGCATGAATAGTACTACAATTACTGTGGAACCACAGTTTTCATGCCTGAATTTTATATTCCCAATGATTTTTACATTGTAATATAACCATCTGCATTTTATCAGACCATGCTGTTTATGAATAATACCCTAATTTGGGCGTGTAAGGCAAATAAAGATTTTGTTATTATTATCATTAGTAGTAGTTGTAGTAGCAGTAGAAGTATTTTGCATCTCCAGTAAGAAAATGTACAGTTTTCAAGCAGTAAATCAAACTTAGTGTTTATGTAGAAAGTAAACTCCAGTGTGTGGATTAAGTAAGCATGTGATCACTTTAAAACAGTGAATTAGAGTGTGTGGTCACCTCGCTGAGAATGGTGAAAGCCTCAGTTAGAGCCTCCCCCAGCAGGCCGATGCCTTTTGCAAAAAGCTTGTCCAGATGCTCTCGGAAATGCTGACACAGAAAGTAAAATATAAAAAGTTTTATTTATTTGCTATTACTGTTTATTATTCGGTTAGGGAGAAAGCGTGAAAGAGAAGAGAGGCAGAAAAACAGTGGAAGAGAGACAGTGGAAGGAGAGAGAGAGAGAGCGAGAGAGAGAGAGAGACTCACGTCTTTATTGGTTCTGTCCGCCTGCACCAGTGTACCGTTCAGACACGGCTCCACATAATGAATCTCCTGATTGTACTGCACAAAAAAACAGAAAACGACAGCCTTTTCCACGAAAGAACTAGTCACCTTATCATCTCTGAGATTTTATGGCAATTTTGGTCTTTTCAAAATATACTTATTTCACTCGCCACACAGTGAGCAATCCCAATTCTGGTATGATGTACATGGGTCATATTGCTAATCTTCATATGATTTTCATGAATGCAGTTATATATGACAATGGAATACAGTTGATATCCGCTTTTATGTTTCTCCCTTCATCTCTCTTTTTTCTTTTCTGTTTTCTCAATCTACCTTTTTCTCAAAGGCACTAATTAAGACCCAAAGGAAAGGTTGTCTATATTAGGACTTAGTTTTGCAGGCAGCTTTTCTTTGTCCATGTTTATTTAATTTTATTAATTTTATTCGAAATCTGCCTGTGACTCCATGGTGTGTAAAATCCACATGTCTGAACACAGAATAACATAATTAGTCAAAAAATCAGGAACTGACAAATTTTCCTTTGCGTTACCCACAGCGATGATGTTGAAAAAGTCGTCATCTCCCAGTGTGTCCAGTATGGAGGAAACAGTCTGTCTGGCAATGGTGAGGCGCAGACCTTTCATGCTGCCACTAACGTCAACCAGAATCACCACATCTTTTGGAGAAGTGGCCGCCTGAATATACCTAAGAAAAAAAAAGATGCAAAAATAAATTTGAACAATGCTTGCTGATTCTGAAAAAGACTTGCATTTATTCAGTCAAACTAAGAAAGCAATTACTTGGACTTAATTACAAAGTAGTTTGTGCTATTTGATCAAAGATGAGACATGCACATTTTTAATCACATTAAATTTACAAAAGTGATTATATCTGAATAGAAAACAATTTAGATAAAACTACAGTCTCTACTTTAATGTTTAAAATAACTTTGGGGGAAAAAAAAGTCAAGTTCTCTGTGAATAAATGATCCAAGCAGCAAAATATCATTGTGTGTAACAGTCAGAACTTCAGTTCTAACAATATTTTAAATAATTCAATCTTTAAATAAATATAAAATACCAAGTAAAAGTATAGATTCATTTTCTTGCCATGTTGAGTACTGAAATAACTTCTGTCCCGAATGCATTCATTTATTCATTATACCAGCTTTGCTACCTCCAATAAATAAATACATGCACACTTAGAAACAAACACTAGAGCTGGGATGGCACCTCTTACTTTCTTTCTTACACCGATACCGTCACTGCAACTTTAAGTATTAGTTGATTCTTGCACAATTTTCTTTTTAAGTTATTAAGTTTTAAAAGTCACTTTAAACTGTTTCATAATCAGCTACATAACAGCTATTTAAATTCAGGTAAACTCAGCAAATAAATATTACTTTCAGTACAATTGTAAGAACATTTAGTTTATCTAAAAAAATGAATTATAATAGTGTATTTTGTAGTGTATAATAGTAATAGTGTATTTTCCTGGCTGCTTTTTTATGTGAATGTTAGGCTACTCATGGTTACTGCTGATATTATATGACCCATTATGCCATGTTTTGCTGGTATATCTGGTACAGAATCAGCATTTTTTTGAAGTATTGAACATCAGAGCATACTCAGTAAACTCGTTTTGAACTGAACAAATGAAAGAGATGACATCAGCATGGACTGTTTCCCAAAATCATCAAATGAGAGATGTCAGAATGAGACACACAAAACCACATAACAGCGATGGCTAGTCCACTGCTGAGAAGCCATTTAACGCTATTAAAATCACAAAACAAAGGCCTGATTACTCAAACAGGCTGCTTTTCAATACTTCAGTAACAAATGACTTGGGAACAATAACCATGTCTCTGCTAAAATGAGCAATATGTCGTTTTATTCTGCCAGCTGACAGTAAACTCTGAGAAAACCATGGGGAGCTGTATGCTTTGATACACAGCATAGAGAATTCCTACCATTTTCTGTTGCGGCAGTCAAACGAGATGACCCCATGTTCATCTGGGTGCCATTTCACACCTGCAGCAGAGAAGACCACAGACTGTAACCTCATATCTTTCCTTACATGGATTTTTATTTACTGTGTGCACACTATGATAAACACAACATTCATAAATGTCCTGCAGACACACTGAAAATATAAATATGAATATATTAATATATATCAGAATAATCTATACATTCTGAAGTCAATGGTTTGTATTGCGGCAGTGTCTAAGACACGAAACAAAATATTGAGGATAAAATTACCACAAAGGTGACGATACAATACTATCGCAAATATTTAATAATATAAAATTATTGCATTTATTTACAGCAAGTATTGTGATTCGATTCTGCAATACACTGCGATTTCTTTTCTCTCATTTATTATTATATGCAAGTCATAAAAATATAACTATAAAATAAAACTATATAATTTAATTATTATTAAATCATATGAAATAAAAATGACAAAAACATCTGTCCCCATATTACAATATATCCATAATTAATTTTCTTCTCCCACTGCTACTAAATATCTATGTTTGTCTATGACGTATCCACAGTTTGGAGAGAAAAAAAAGTGACAAAGCAGACCACTTCTGTGCCAAACATTCAATAAGGGACCCGTAGAAAATACTTCTACCTACAGATTTTCATTTCAAAGCAAATTCATGGTTGCATTTATTGCTCTTTGGCCTTATATTTAGAACATTATTTCTCTCTAATGGACTGTAAAATTACAACATTAGTAACATCACTCATCAAGTTAGTTTAGTCATGAGCTTAAACATGAGAAAGAGAGAGAAAGAGATATGCCTTACCTGGGTACTGTCGAAAGAAACCTTTGGCACTTCCAAAATATTGCCAAATAAGTGATGGGTCTCTTTCAAAATTATCCACAAAGACTTTATTTAAAGCCTCTGACCAGTACACTCCATTTACTATATCAGGATCTGAGGGGGGTATTGAAAGAAAGAAAGAAAGAAAGAAAGAAAGAAAGAAAGAAAGAAAGAAAGAAAGAAAGAAAACGTATCGTTTAACATCATCATTAGTAGTAAAGCCTGTGACAAAATTGACTTTTGGCCTTAATTTCACTCTTTCAGTGGCAGACAAAGAGAACACACACACTAAATCACTTAATTCCCTTTATTCCCTTTAATGGAGTCTAGTGCCGCATTCGGCACTTCAACCACACACAATAACAGGCCATTACACACACACAGACAGAGACAAACCACAGAGGCACAGAAGAACGTGCAGCACTGACTACAGACACGGCCACACTCTGGCCGACTGTAGGGTTTAGTCTCCAGGTGGTTATTGACCCGTGGAGAGGCGCTGACACTAAGCTAATCATCTCCGCATCAGTGGAGCATGAGGGGCCTAAGGTCCCAGTCCTCAACCATCACATACACACACACGTTTGTTTTTGTCCCTTGTCAGGACATGAGGCCGTACTTATATGCCGAATGGGTATAGGACATGTGTAAACACTTAATAATACCTAATTAGAATCTCTCACAAAGATATGTAACATTTTATTAATAATATTAACATTTGATTTTTGCAAAATATATACATTAATCATTTAATAATAGTCAAAGATGCCAAAATCTAAGATACAACCTTCTCCCTCTGTAGCTGAAGTAAACATATCTCTTTTCTGATAATTAATTATTTGGCATGTCCGACATCAGACGGACTAAATTTGGCCCTGCACGACTCAATTCCAACAGATAACTACAGAAAAAAAATCATTTAAAAATCTCTCACAAGACCGTCATAAACTTTATTCTGCCAGTTCACAGTAAATTCAACACAAAACCTATTGATAGTTCAAATATAATACTAGGGCTGAAATGATTATTCGAGTAACTCGAATAATTTGATTACAAGAAATGATCGAGGCAAAGCTTCGTTTAATTTATGTCACCAAAGTCATAAATTAAACGATAGAAATGACGGAAAATGAAGATGCCGGTGTGCGTGAAAGTCAGAAAATGTCTGTGGGACCATTTAACACTGCGTGAGGCGAACAACCTAGTGCAGTGTAGCCACCAGTGCTGCTCAGCATCTGAGCGTGTTTGTACCATTTTAGACGCTAATTATTACATAGTAGTGAGTTAACTTAACGTTTCCAATGATTGTTAAACTATTTCCATCGGTCTACAATGTCATCAGCCCTCAGACGAGAGACGACTGGTCCGATAAACGGTAAGTTTCAGAGTGGAGTTTGGCGAGCGCCTTCTCTGCGCGGAGATGCGGCATGTTTAGTTCAGCCCCTCTCTCCGTCACTAGCACTAGCGTTAAGTTTACTTGTGTGAAGTGTACGTTAGT
>JBBPCX010042658.1:0-15300 GCA_037974365.1 Hydrocynus forskahlii | reverse complement strand
AGTGCATTTTAATATTCTGAACGAAGTGCATGAACAAAGTGCATTCAGAACAAGTACTTTAAAAACTGTTGAAAGATCTAACAACATTCTCTGTAGGCCTATAACAAAATAGTGTATTAAAACAAAGACTGGCATAGCCCATACATTATCTGTAATCACTGGAAAACTTTCTTGTCTTTTCAAAAACACAGACGGACTGGATGCGCTCCAAGGGTCTTGCCTTTTCTGTACTTCATACTCTGCATGGCGATCAGGATGTTTTGATTTTATATAATAAATTAATCTCGACGTTGAGAAAGTTTTTGTGGATGCACCCCCCTGTAGAAATTTCCAACTATACCTCAATAAAATAATAACGATAAAATGCAAGGCAAAGACAGTCTGAGGCTAAACCTTTGGCCAAGCTATCATCTTAAGAGTACTCTTAGGAAATAAGTACATGTAAGGGTAGTTTGTGGAAGTAATTGTATGTAAGCTAACTCTCGCATTTAAAGCCAGTAGCTTTTCAAGTGGCAGTCAGTGGGGGCGGGGCTGGGGGGTGTCTAATGAAGAATGGAATTCACCTGTAGATCTTCAGGTATCAGATGATCCAATGATCTAATGCTGCCTGCTGTTATACTAGATGTGTGTGTGTGTGTGTCTGTGTGTGTGTGTTCGTGTTCGTTCTTGTTGACTGATGGAAGGTAAGATGACACTGTACCTCCCCCGTCCTTCTCTGCATCGCTTAATTATTCACTGACAGCTGTAGACTGCAGTCAGCCTGGATGGAGGGAAAGACAGAAAGGAAATAACAGCCACTAAGAAGAGGAACATATGGAATCGTTGAGTATCATCAGAGACAATAACCTGGAGAGAGAGTTAGCACAATTAACTACTATGTCCTTTATACTGCTACTCCTTGTCCTGTGGTTAGCTTCTCATGCTAAAGCCAAAATTGGGTCCTCAACCTAGCAATGACACTGTTTGGCTTTATGCACCACATACACTACCATTTCACTGCCCTGTCAGTGTCAGTGCTTCACTAAAAATGATTCACAGTATAAAATTTGGTCAACAGCGGTCCTGTGATTTGAAACTGACCATGATAAATGGGGTAAAGGGGGACACAAATTGTGTATCAACAGATACAATTCGGTCTGTGACCATACACATGTACAGTGGAGCTCATAAAGTGGCCAGTGAGCAGAACGATGTAAGCAGAGAGTAGAAGTAAAAGGCCGGTGTCTCTAATAAAGCTGAAAGTCAGTGTAATTAATAATTCTTGCCCATCAGAAATTGGCCAGTGGGTATATAGAAGACAACTAGTCCTGAGCGTGTGCCCTAGTTAGTTGCACCGATCAGTTTGCAAGTTGTGTGGCGAAGTAGGGCTGCCACTAACTATTTTTATAGCAACTAATTTATCACCTAATCAATTTTTTAATCCAAAAATCAATTATGTTAATTCCATTTAATTTGTAAACTTAATTTGCAAATGTGTTTGCTTACATTACGTACCATTCCTTGCATGCTATAGGGACCCCACAGCGTGGGAGTGACTGGATTTTGCCACCTCTGCTGAAATATAATTGAATTTGTGCAAGGTTATTCAAACATTTGATTTATAAATAAATCTGTACAAGTACATCCATAAAATCCTCAGTTTTTGCAGGCACAATGTCTGATGAGTTAAGATATAGCTTAGTTGAAAGTTATTGTATGGTTAATGTGCAGGATATCATTACAATGTGGAAGTGTGTCTATTAAACTGATAAAACTCTATAAATAAAATGTGTTGTGATACCACTATATACCTGGAAAACCAACATTAGGTGGTTTGGCAAGCCTTTTCTTTCTTTTAACGCCACCACTTGATGGCTCATCCGAGTCTGACTGAACAATCCAGGGATTTGGCCTAAAGAATAAGTAAACAGAAAACTTATTTATTTCAGACAAAGTGTATTAGCCAAAGTCCATGTAAAAAAACATTTACCTGGATTTTCTTTTTTCACGAATTTCTCCTTTGTCTTCAGATTCTATATTAGAGGTTGTACACATTGTGGAGTTGTACTTGCTCTCTCGTCTTTTAGCTTATTCAAAGGTCTCTGGAAGCAAGCAGAGGGAAAATAAAACCTATTACTGAATGCATTACTAAAGTAATATGTATAAGTATGTATGTGTTACTCTGTAAACTCACAACAGGTAATTAGGAGGCGGACATCCTCATACAAGATTCAATTATCATCTGGTTCTACTCTTGAAGAGCCTTTGACAATTTAATGTTTTTGGGGGGCCCTAACAATGTCTTCTCTTTTGCCTTCAACCAACTCTGAAGAACTACTGCTGTGCCACCATTTGGGAACTGAACAACTGACCATAGCACCACCTCATCTTCCATCTTGTAACTTTAATATATTTTCTATGGGTGAAAATGTAAAGAGTTAGGCTTTAAATTAGAATACTGCAACACCTCTTAAAATAACTGCTGTAATACAAAAGTGTCAGACTATTAGTATCAGACTAATCTAGATCTGAGGTCCGAGAAACGGGCATTTATTCAGACTAGGCATATGCTTAACAGAAAGAAGCATGTCCTTAACAACTGCAGCGTCTACAGGAGGGATACTAAAGCAGTTTTGTCCATAACACTCAAGACTTCCCACTCTGCAAAAACTAATGTCAGTGAAACAAGTGCTGCCTCGCAGGTCGCCCCTCCCCCACAGGAGCAAACGCATTTTGCGCAGTCATTTCAACAGTTGAGGATTTCAAATCAACCTAAAAATATTATTCATTTGGCAGCCATTTTTATTATTTAGCTACACAGGCTAAATTAGTTAAGAGACATGCAAGCTAACACTGCTCACCCCCTTGTAAGGTATTATAAATATAAAGTCGGGGGTTACGTTCCAAGAACACCCTTTAATTTTGAAAAAATGCGGATTTGTGATGTGGTAAAAAAAAGAGCCTATTTTAAATGCCTATTTTTAAACGCTAAATATGCCCCCGAATATGCTCCCAAAATACTAATTTAATTTTAAACTCAATACATTACCCTTAAAAAATGTAAAGGTAAACTTGAAATAGCTCCATGCGGGAAACTGTTATGGAGCGGGAAAAATTCTTTGTTTTTGTAACTGGTATGATGTCAGTAGACATGGAGAAGGGACTTTTATTCTGACATGTAATGCAGTACGTCGCCATTTTGGTATGCATTTAGACTCGCGATATCCACAGGAGCTATCGTTTGGTCTCGTTGCCGGGAATCTGAAGTTGCACAATGTCGGAAGTTGCTCAATGTCGTGTTGCTGAAAAACACCTGCTTTTGTGTGAAAACCAAGATTTGCAGGTCTGTACCTACTTTTAATGTTCAGTAGTCATTTATTGAACGTTGTGATTTGCAGTATTTTTATATACAGTATATGTAAAAGTATGGTATGGTTCTACACATGATCCTGCTTGTCGGGCATCTCAGTGATTTTGCTTAATAGACTTATTTATCGAAGCACAACCCTTAGGAGACCTTTTGGGACACAGAGAGAATAAAAACCCATGTGTCTTGTTTGTAAGCAGCCATCCCTGTCAGACCACCAAACTGGGTGCTCTGAGTACGGATCGCTCCATTGCTGGCAATGCAATAAACTTTGTTTGACTTTTAACCTCTCTCTGATCTTCAGAGTCTTGAATACGATTGGAGCACGGTAAAATTCCTGCCGTTACAACGCTACCGTCTGGAGCAGTGTTATTGGGGATAAATACACAACAAAATGAGCCAAACATTTTGCATACTCCGCCTTCCTTAGCGAGCAACATGTCTAGTGCCATACGATTCTGCCATGCCACAAGTGAGGTTGGTCCCATCTGCTTTGCTAACCCTCATATAGCATCTCTAGTATAGTTCACAAAACGCTGCTGGTTATAATAGATATAATTTATCCAATCCACATTCTTATTTATTGTAGCCCACCAGAATAGAAAGGACTCGAACCCTGCTGCCACCTGATCTCGTGCTTTAAACTCATCTGGTACTCCCCGGGGGACCCCAATTTTGTCGATCCAAACCTTAGAGTCAAAGGAGCTATGGGGGGCTTCCAGAGCTGCTCAGCGATGCCGCTGAAGGTGGGTGGTCAGATGTGGGCCGGATACTTGATTCAGGTATTTCTAAGGCAAAATATAGAAAGGCATGAGAAGCTGCACCATTGTACGACTACCATCCCAATACTTAGGAAGCCTAGACATTAGTTTACGGCCACCACAAAGCCACCACACGTCTGCCCTGCTCATAGTTTGGCCCTGCAGCATGTCAGGCCAAAACCCCTGGCTCGGATCAGACACATTTATCATAGTTTGACAAAACTCTGGGCCTAGGTCCCCCACACTTCAACCTTCTCTATCTTCCAACAGGAAGCATGTATAATTACCCTCATACAAAGCGACAGTCGGAGGCAGAACCTTAGTCTTCACTGGTGGGAACAACAGTGATAGTGTTTTACACACATCAGAAGTAGAATTATACCACTCCTTATACAACAGCAGCATGCATTTCATACCGCGAAGACTATCTTCGGCAGCCAACTTAAATGGAGCCGTTTCACTTTCACGAGTGGTGTATAACATCCACTCCAACCATTCCTTCTTGTCCCAAAACCCTGTCTCCATGGTAATAGTGTCTTCAACGGTCAACTTAATGAGGTATTTAAACACTTTTTCGGGACCCGATGCCACTGTTGGTCTCGCACTCCAGTTTACATTATCCTCTGGACTTATTACATTAATGGTGATTAATCTCAGCGGGTCTTTTCCAGATACATGGTCCCCCAAAACCTATGTACCATTATCCTTTTTAATGGGATCCTTTAGTGTAATAATCAAACGAATGCACTGATTGATTCCATACTTACTAGAAGTGCCTTGCTTTATAAGGGTGAGCCGACTCTGCAAAGTAGGATTATCAGCTGGACTCGGATCATACCCCCAGGATTCCTGTGACGTGTGTGCAATTACATTACGCCATGATTCGCACCAGCATCCTGAGGTGTGTTGTCCCCTATGATCGGAGCATATGGTTGTTGTCACGCACAGGTACTTGTCGCTCCACCTCCATGCCTTCTGGTCTCCAAATCCGCAATCAGTGATACTGCAGAAATCAAATTCTACCACCCAATCAATACCTTCAGTGCAGTTAATGACAAGGTTAGTGTTCCATGTATCTTTCACTGAGAAAACTCTGAGAGCTCTCTCTACCACAGCAAGTCCAAAGGACCTTTTTACTCTCCCTGCTGCGCTATTATTAGCGCACTGTGTCTGATTCTCAGGATGCTCCGTTTGGTTCACTTCTCCTCCTCGCTCCTCCTGTGGGCATCCAAAAAAGATCATTGGGGTTACAATAATGATGGAAATCATCAACAGGAAACATAATGTAGCCCTTATCCCACACAGGCCAGGGTGCCTAAACAGGTGCCAAGATCGTCTATATTCCGCAAAATCTACCATTTTTCCTCCTAATTCTGCACCCTCTACGCTGCAGGGATCTCCCTGCTTTAATGGGTTTGAGATGGGCTTCCCCCTGCTTGCCAGAACCCCCCTTTTTAGCCCAGACTTCCCCCCTGCAGCCAATAGGGCAAGAACAGAAGTTATTCTTACTACCTTATCCTACCTTATCTTCCTTGAACATCCTCTTACAATGTGTCAGATGCACCCAGGAGGCCCTTTCAGCGATCTTCACAGCTGTAGGGGTACTCAGTAACACTTGGTACGGTCCTTCCCACCGAGGTTCATGCCAATGCTTCTTTTTAATGAGTTTTACCAACACCCACTCTCCAGGCTGCACGTCCTTTTCCTGAGACCCCTCCACCTTATCTCCTGGAATCAGATGATCAGACACAATTTGCTTATTTAACAACACATTTCTCATATAGTCCGCCAGAGTCTGTTCAGCCTCCTCATCATCTTAAGTAAAAGGAGTCAGTTCTGGCACATGGTAGCTTCTCCCATAGAGTATTTCAAAAGGAGTCAATCCACTGCTGTTCGGAGTTATATGCATACTTAAAGTTACCAAAGGTAAACAATAAACCCAACCTTTTCCCGTTTCAGCCATTGTTTTGCGCAGCTTAGACTTTATTGTGCCATTCTGTCTTTTGACTAGACCTGCTGACTGGGGATGATAAGCACAATGATTTTTTAATTCAATTTTTAGTGTTTGAGCCATTAAAGCTATCACATTATTTACAAAATGTGTCCCATTGTCACTATATATTCTTTCAGGGACCCCAAACCTAGGTATAATTTCTTTTACTAATGCCTTTGCTACTGTAATGGCATCTGGATTTAATGTGGGGAAAACTTCTACTCACTTAGAAAACATATCAGCTATCACCAGACAATATTTCTTTCCCTCACACTTGTTCAATTCAATAAAATCCATACAAATGTGTTGGAAAGGATACTTTGGTGTTGGAAATGTCCTTTTTCTTGGTCTTATTTGTCCCTGTGGATTATTCTTTGCACATATGGAACACAATGCACAGAAAGATTTAGCATAATTTGTAAAACCATATGTTGTAAATACTTTGTCTATTGTACTCCTGTTGAGACATGGCTAGGTCCGTGGCTCAAAATGGCTGCATATCTAAAAAGGTTTTTGGGTAAAATTAATTTATTTTGTTGTCAGCGATTATATCTTGCATCATCTTTTTCAGCCCCTAATTTTACCCACTTCTCTATTTCAGATTTTGGCGCATGATTTTGCATGTTCAGCAGCACCTCAGAATCTAGTTCTGTCTCCTGTACAAGAAAACATGATTTCATTAGCGCTGCCTTTTTATGCCGCCTATTCTTCTCTCCTGTTTCCCTCAGATATGCGATCTGTGGCTTTTGTGTGTGCAGCACACTTACAGAGCGCAACCGCTTTAGGTAGTAACACAGCCTTTAGCAACTATGAGATCTTTATGATTTATTGCTTTACCACCTGAAGTCACCATACCTATATACCTCCACACATGGACTGTAGAAAATGCATATTGGCTGTCCGTGTAGATGTTTACAACTTTACCTTTTGCGAACCGTAAAGCTCTGTACCAGCTATTAACTCCGCTGCCTGAGCGGACAAGTGTTTAGGTAAGGGTTCCACCTTATTAGTTTTTTCTAGTGTAACTACAGCATAAACCACTGCATAAGTACCATCAGGATTTTTCTTACTAGAACATCAACGAATTGTTCTCGTTCAGCCTTTTCTAATGGTTGATCCTGAAGGTCAGGTCTGGGTTTTGCTACCTGCAAAATTTCTGCTATGCAATCATGTGGCTCTCCATCCTCTGCTGTAGGTAGGAGAGTAGAAGGATTTAATCCTGTACACCGCCCTATAGTCAAATGTGGTTGTGATAACAACACAGTCATGCATGAGAGATGTCGTGACGGTAATAAATAGGAAATGTTGTTCTGTAATAAAATTACAGCAACTGCATGAGGCACTTTCAAAATCAACGGATGATACAACACTAAGGTCGCTGATGCTTGCACAGTGAGTGAAGCAGCCAGCACGGCTTGCAAGCAGGGAGGGGTAGCCTTCCCCACTTGGTCTAATCGAGAGGAAAAAAAGGCAAGTGGCCTGGCTTTTCCTCCAAACTCTTGTGTACGTACAGAAGTCATATACCCATTTTTACAGTCCACTGTTTGAAAAAAAGGTTTTGAATAGTCAGGTAATCCCAGAACATAAGACTCCACTAAAAGCTGTTTAATTTTCACAAATGCAGCTTCTGCTTCTGGAGTCCACTGCACCTTTTCTACAGCCATCATAGGCTGAGAATAAATATTCTCAACCAGTGGAGCAGTTATTTCAGCGTAATGTGGTATCCGGGCCCGACAGAAATTTGTCATCCCCAGAAAAGACATTACCTGCCTTTTAGTTACTGGTTTGGGTGCCTGTACTATTGCTTCCTTTCGCTTTTCATCTAGATGTTTACCATCGTGCAAAATATTATACCCCAAATAGCGAACTATTGGTTCCCACAATTGTAATTTGTCTTTGTTCACCTTATGCCTCTGTTCAGCCAGAAAATGCAAAAGCTCGAGTGTGTCCTGTTTACAGTTTTCAATTGTATCAGAAGCGAGCAGAATATCGTCCACATATAAAAGTATCTGGCTCCCAAAACTAGGATTAAATTTTGCCAAGTTTGCCGACATTACCTGCGAAAATATTGTAGGGGATTCACAATAGCCCTGCGGAATTCTAGTATAAGTACATCTCTTCCCTTTGTATGTAAATGCAAACCAAAATTGACTGTCTTTATGCACAGGAATAGAGAAGAAAGCGTTACTGATATCTACAACAGTAAACCATTTCCTATCAGGTCGCAAGTCATTTAAAAGTGTCTGTGGGTCCGGGACAACTGGGGCTCTGGGTATCACAGCCTTATTTATGACTTGTAAGTCCTGCACTATTCTCCATCCTCCTGAAGGACTCGCCTTCTTTACTGGGAACAGAGGTGTATTACAAGGCGAATCAGGACATTCTTTTAACACCCCAACACGCATTAAATCAGTGATTATTGGTTCGATGCCCGCTTCAGCTTCTGGCTTTAAAGGATATTGACGCTGGTGTGGTCGAAAACTAGATTTAGCAGTTATTTGAACAGGTTCCACGCCTTTTTATTATACCCACATCAGCTGGGCCTTTAGACCATACTTGATCTGGTATATTTTGTAACATTTCTGACTTTTCGGCACAAATGCGGATCAAAATTGCGACTGATCTGCCAGGTGAACTCTAGGAACCCCATGAACAACCCAAAAAAGGTTCTTTGTATAAGCTTTTAGCCTTGGTGAATATCATGTCAGCGTTAAATCAATAGAATAATAATATTTTGGCTCACCACATGCCTCCAAAACATAGGCATCTTCTCCATTTAATTTAGCAACTTGCATTCTCCCCTTTTTGGGTATGATTCCGAGACCCAAGTCAATCATTAAATCACGCCCAAGGAGATTACATGGTACAGATTCTGATACCACCACAGATGCCTGTACAGTCTTTTTCTGTTTCGGGGGCTGTAATTGACAAAGGGACAGACATAGGCATTCTGTGGGAGCCCCCACTTGCGGTTTTAACAAAGATAAACCTGCCTGATAACTTTACACCTGGTAAATCTTTTTTATGGATCACAGTTTGGGAGACTCCTGTGTCCAACAAGAAAGTTATAAGCTCATTATTTATCTCAAGCGTCAGCTCTGGTTTAGTCTCACTAGCCAACATAATCTCAATTTCAGTCAGATTTAAAATTTCGTCTGTCTCTTCAGTTGAGTCATAATCAGTGTCCGTGTCATCACTACCTGTCTCGTCAGTGTCTGTATCTGTCTCATCAGTATCTATCTTTCCTGTCTGGGCACTGCGCTGCCCAATGATCAGCTTTGCCACAAACAAAACACCCATCACTTCTACCTTTATTGTTTCCTCCCTGTCCGCCTCTACCTTCCCAACCAATTTTCTGTATGCTTCCTCACTCAAACGTCCATTAAAACCAAACTTCTTCTTCCACAACTTTTAATATGTAACACAATTTTTACTCTGCATCACCTTCTCATGACCCACATAAGTCTCAGAACTATTACGATTACCCATTATTCTATTTTGTTTTATTATAGTTATTTTTATTTATTTATTTATTTAATTATTATTATATCTTTTTTTTTATGAATGTACCTGTAGTCTACTCTACTTAGACTACTGGTAGTGTCTATTCATTAGAACACTACCCTACTGCAATCTTTAACGTGCGCACGGAGGTTTTTATTCCCGTCGTCCCCTCACCAAGACTATGGACTTGGAATCCCTTAGATCAGTAAGTCTCAGACCCACTTGGAGTCCCTCAGATCACTAAGTCTCAGACTCACTTATTTTACCTTATTCTATCTTCTCCATTGGGGTCCCTTAGATTAACTAAGTCTCAGACCTTTTACAGAACCACGATGATGCAGGGCCTCAACACCTTAAAACAATTGACTGGTGATCAGCCTAGACAATTGAGCGCAATTCTCTCAGAAATGCCGTTGAGCCTCTGACAACAACGAAAGCCCTCTCCAGTGCCAAGAGAGAAAATGAAACCCTTTATTCTTACCGTGTCAGTGGTGAGCTTCGGTTCTTTGGATCCCGTCACCAATCCGCCTCCCAGTGGCTGGTCGGCCTCTTTCGACAGCAATTCAACTGGAGGACTTTAATTAAGGAGTCCCGGACTCCCCGTGCACGGATTTCGAGCCGGCCGAACCTGGACGACGGAAAGGATATTGGGATCCGGTTCGAAAGGACCAAGTTGTTGGATAAATTCCAGAATTAACTTAAATAAAAGAAACTCGCCATGAGACGGAGTCAAAATCAATAGTTGATATTTATTCTTGCAGCAAGGGAACAAGTCACAACAGTCAGACCAGAGTCTTACAGAAGAGTTGTTCAGATTCAAAAGTGAAACACAACAGCATACATAGGCAGTGGGCAGTGAGCATGTGACATCCTTATTTGATTATCAAAGCAAAGCCTGTATTCAATCAGAAAACCTATGCTACCAAAAGGGAGGATTCCGTTCTATTCGACGCTTCAAGCCAGGTCATCCTGTCCACTGCCTATCTGGCGTCCCCAAGAGGCGTCTGGAAACAAAAGTGACTGAATTCCCCCAAAATTACATGTTCCCTTGGCTGTCCCGTCTTATGGATAAACAGCCCTAAAAGGGAATACACATATCGGACTAATTTCAGCAGACATAGACAGGTTGCATAGTTAGCTCTTCCCGAGCTTGTTTTGGTAGATAATCACACATTGTTTAATACAAAGGATACCTATAAGGGATACATGCAAAGGATACATGGTGAATATCAAAGGTTACATGAGGATAACACGTGTAAACACTCGATTAACTCAATTAATATGTGAAACTTTAATAAGAATAAAAATTCCTCTAACACATAGTCACACAAGTACAACAGTGTGAGGATGCAAAGAGCTGTAGGAGGTTTGAGGATTGGACATGAAAGCAGTTGGTGTAAGAGAGGAAGGATGGATGAATGAATGAATGAGAAAAATATAACATCCAGACAAAATGCTGGTAGTGGAATAACCAAAAGGATCTTAAATGAAATCAAATGATCTGGAATGAAATCATTTTACCAGTAAAATGATGAAAAAAAAGCAGACACAAACGAGTGATTCTGTTCTACATCTCAAAGTAAAAGTGTGGTTGATTTGCAATTTAAAGCTGAGAGGAAAAAAATCTAAATTTTGCGTTCACAAATTTCATATGCCTGGTTTTGTCATTTTGGATTATCCATAATTCAGGAGATTAAACACATTAAACACTAAGAATCAGCCATTTAATTTAGGGATTAGAATAGAAAACTAGAATAGAGAAAAGCATAAGTTAAAAAAGGGAAAAACAAAAATATAAGCAAAATACAACAAAAATATACAATGGTGGTCTCTTACATCAAAAACACACTGTAAAATAGATAAATGAACATTTTTTAAAAGGTAGGATGTCGCCTTATTTTACAGTGTGAGAGAAATGGAGTTCAGCACAGTGGAGTTGACCTGACTTGATTTTTATTTACTTATTAATTCATGTATTACAGCTCAACAGTAACTGCCCCATGGGGAGAAACACATCCAAAATAAACTCTCCTTTTAATCCAATTTCCCACTCCAGGACATGGTCCTCTCTCAAATCTGTGTTTCTGAATGTTTCTGAAACTCTACTTTTTCAGTTTGGTTCAAATATCAGACTTAGCCTTAGCTGAGCCCGTCTTAACTGGATACTGTTTCCATTAGATAAGTGGGCAACACAGCCCCCAAAATATGAGGAAATCATGTTGGATGTCATGATCGTGAGTTCCATGAAATGCTGAACAGGCTCCGAGTTTGAGGTATAAAACGACTGCAAAATTATGTTTGGTGAAATGACACCAAAAGTAACCAGACAATCAAACATAAAATGTATTATTTACTCTCCTGTTTAAATATGTCACTGAAATTCAGGGCAAGTGAGTTTGTGCCTGTTGTACTATGAGCATTATAAAATAAGTTTACAGTAATTAGTATACTGGTAATATAGCCATACTCCCACCAGGGAGAGCTGTTTGTAAAGCAAGGCTGTTTCTTCTAGTGATGGGAAGTTCGGCTCTTTTAAGAGAGCCGGCACTTGTGGCACAGCTCCCAAACAAGAGCCGGTTCTTTCGGCTCCCAAACGGCTCTTCGTTTATTATCATCTGTAGCCTCATATTTGAACCTAACTTGTTGTTTCTCCTCTAAGTTAGTCTACTGTGTCACTCACTGACTGAGGGGACGGACAGACGCTCCACCTGACTGTCGCGTCTGTCACCCTCTCTGTTTTCACATAATGGTGTATGATCTTATATCCTCACATGTGATTGGCCACAAGGCTACCATGCTGCCAATCAAAATAAAGTTCTGCCGAGAGTAGAGCTGTATGGGGTGCCGTTTGTAAAAACAGCTTAACAAATTTAGAGGTGTCATTTTTTCATTTAGCACAATGTTCACACAATTTTCACACATTTAGAGCTAAATGTGTTTAAAAAAAAATTTTTGGTACATTTTCTTGCTGCGTTAATGTTAAATGTTACATTTAAATGTTAAATCTAAATCTAAATATTAAATCTATATCTAAATGTTAAATCTAAATCTTAAAACAAAATCTAAATGTTACATCTAAATCTAAATGTTAAATTTTCAATCTAAATATTATATCTAAATCTAAATGTTAAATCTAAATCTAAATGTTAAATCTAAATCTAACTGTTAAATCTTAAATCTAAATGTTAAATCTAACAGTGTGCGAACTATACCACAGTCTCTAGGGGAGCCTGGTGGGACAGGTGTGCGGGGGGGATGGGGCAAGTTTTAATGCTGGTTCGTTACACATGATGCCATTTATAGGTCTGTACAATATTTACATGAAATGCCCCGATGGATCAGGTTCATTTCATTTTAACAGATTTCCCGAGCATATGCACATATATCATATGTAGCACTAGCAGTAGCACTAACGTTAGCTGCCTCTCTCGGTTCGGTAGCAACAGTCCGGGCAAGGTCCGATGTGCTACCACCAACAGACGGTTGGTCTTCTTGATCAGCTTGTTTGGCCTTCTTTTTAAAGAAATAGCCCTATGTGCGTTGTTGCTTTCTTCTTTTCGACATGTCAGCAACAATGCCTTGTAAACATGTATTGCTAACTAAACAAGCTCGTGTGAGTGGGTAGTGGGTGGGGCTGCAGGCAGCGCCCCCACGAGCGTGCAAGCAGGCTAAGTTTTTTCATGAGTAATAAGCTCTAAATATAATTTTATTTTACTTATTTTACACCTGTGAGAAAACCCATGCCCAAAATGGTATTTATTTGGTCATCATCTGTTCGTTGGCTCTCTGAAAAAATCCCTTGTAAATAGTGTCTTTGTTTGTAAATATCATCTCTGTATCTGTACCCACTGTTTTCTGTATATACACAACACGCTACTATTCTATTTACATATTGTCTCTGTTTATTTTTCCTGTGTCTGGTCGTGTGTCCCTTTAAAAGCTCAAACTCATATCCCTGGTCGTAACAGCTCCACTCTGTAAGGAGAAGCATAGCCAGGCCCATCCCTATCAGTCACACTCAGCAGTGCTGGAGCTGACCCCTCGTTACACACTCTGATGGTCCTCTCTTCAAAGGTGGGAGCATTATCATTCGCATCCAGCAACTCAATCAAGAGGGTTCCTGTACCAGTTCCTGGTACCTGATCTGCAAACATGGGAAAGACTGTTACGAGAAGCTAAAATGTTTATGCCCTTTAATCAAAGAATGAGGGAAAGGAGTTGCCATCATCCATGGCGAGGATCAGAGCTTTTGTATTTGACATCCTGCCCAAAAGGAGACTCTCTGTCCATGGGGCTCCTCACTTTGATGGACCTGTAGCGCCTTCCAGAGGGCAGAAGGTTGAACAAGTCATGAGCAGGGTGGGTACTGTCTCTGATGATTCCCTCAGCGGGTTGTGTAAATGTCTTTCAGTGAGGGGAGGGGGCAGCCGATGATTTTCTGTGCAGTCTTGACTACCCTCTGAAGTCTCTTTCGGTCTGACGCTGTGCAGTGGGAGAACCATACTGAGATGCAGTAAGTAAGTATGCTCTCGATGGTGGAGTGGTAGGTCACCAGGAGCTTCTCGCTGATGTTGTTATTCCTGAGCACTCTCAGGAAGTGCAGACGCTGCTTTGCCTTTTTGATGACCACCGTGGTGTTAGCAGTCCAGGAGAGGTTGGTGCAGGAAGGTAAGGGTGTGCACCCTCTCCACACAGTCACCCTTGATGTAGAGGGGGGATGGATCTGCCCTGTGCATCCTGAAGTCCAGGATGATCTCTTCAGTTTTTTTAGTGTTCAGACCCAGGTTGTTTGCCAAGCACCACTCAGACAGCCTCAGGACCTTGTCCCTATAGGCAGACTCATCTCCACCGGAGGCCCAACAGTGTTGTGTCATCAGCAAACTTAACTACTGTGTTGCTGATGTGGGTAGGTCTGCAGTCAGAGGTGTATAAGATGAACAGCAGTGGGCTCGGCACACACCCTTGTGGGGAGCCTGTACTCAGTGTCCGGGTGGAGAGGTGGGGCCCTAGTGTTACTGTCTGGGGCCGGTTTGTGAGAAAGTCTTTGATCCAGGAGCAGGTAAGTTGTGGGATCCCCAGATCAGACAGTTTGCTGACCAAGATGTCAATGATGATGGTGTTAAAGGCTGAGCTGGAATCGATGAAGAGCATTGTAACATAGCTTTCCCGATGTTCCAGGTGGCTCAGCGCGGTGTGAAGGGTGGTGGCTGTGTTGTCCTCGGTTGACCTGTTTGCTCTGTAGGCAAACTGGTAGGGATCAAGGGGGGGGGGACAGGTTTTAATGGGGTTTAGGACTAGCCGCTCAAAGGACTCATTGATGATGGGTGTGAGTGCAACTGGGCGGTTGTCATTTAGGCTATTTGTAGCTGACCTTTTGAGTACTGGGATGATGATGGCAGACTTCAGACAGGCTGGGATGGTGGCCTGCATCAGGGAGAGATTGAAAATTGTGGTGAAGATTTGGCTTTCTTGATTGTCCTTTTCAGATCTGCTTTGGCAGCACTGTACAGTTCTTTGTTTCCTGATTTGAAGGCGGAGTTCCGAATCTTGAGCTGTTTGCGGACCTGGCTGGTCATCCAGGGCTTCTGGTTGGGAAACACTCAGGTGCATTTGTTCACTGTAGTGTTGTTTTTGGCGGCCTGTCTTAATTTTAGTTTTAGTCTAGTCTTTGCATCAAGCTGTCATTTTAGTTTTTA
>JBBPCX010042627.1:0-15304 GCA_037974365.1 Hydrocynus forskahlii | reverse complement strand
CAGTTTATAGGTCACATTAAAGGTGGAAAAAGTTCTGACATTATTTATCTTTGTCTCATTTTTTACACCACAGAAACATTTTCACAGGGGTGTGTAGACTTTTTATATCCACTGTAGTTCACTTTGTTTCTGTAAACATAGTTTTAATAATGCTGGGCAACGATGAACATTTTTAAACATGATTTAACGCGATTAAACATGATTTTCTGTGATTCATCGCAATTAATTGCATTGTTATACACAAAAATTCAACAATTAATTCAAAAGTAGTATATTGCGCACTTTTATTTTAAAAGTACTGCTATACAAACAAAAGTGCAATAACATTTGGTTTGCAAACACTTTAAACAAAAACCAAAGCTATCTAAAACCAAAACTATTTGCCTTTGCCAAGCCATTCACATTTTATCTAGTTTGTCATAGAAAAACAAGTTACCCGCAGTCCAGAGCACTGGGTCCAGGAACCATAATAGCAGGGGAGGACTTTTCCCCTTTAGGACACCTGTGAAAGGAAGAGTCACGGTCCAGAGACATGATCATAACATTATAACAGGCACCTTCCAAGCAAGTTAACATTTATAAATCTGTTTTCTTTTTTTTTCTAAACAGTGTCCCTGTCAGAGTGAGGTGAAAGGGTTGAGGATAAAAAGCAACGAACTTTCAAAATAAGACTATTAAAAAAACTGCGTCAACGCACGGTAAAACAATTGTAAGCGTCAAGTATATAATGTGTTAACGCAACAATAACGCGTTAATTTGCTCAGTTTAAACTAAGATCTACTGTGTTGTGCAGGTGAGTGTGTTACGATGTATAACAGTAATAAAAGACATGTCAGACCACTCATCCAGCTTTAGGCTGGTTTCGGACAATGTAAAGATGTCATGCTCGCTTAGTGGTTTCTACCTAGAGAATCTCATGTTAAATGTGGTCAAGGCTCGAGTGACACACCGAAGTATGGGAATTCCCATGGGTGGTCTAACCTCTTTTTTTTACTTATTCCTCAGTGCCTCAACTGTCATATATTGTCAGGAGACTTTCACTTCCTTATCACAATCTCACTTACTCATGTGACTACTTATTCACTGCTTACTCATTCTTTCCACCTGCACGAAGCCTACACAGCATTCTTATTTAAACATTGTCTCCATAATAAAAAGGCATTCAGAGTGGTTTGATGTTAACCATGCCTTTATTGCAGTATTGCAATGGTGGTGACAGAAACCAGGTGTCTGAGGAGTTATTATAGAAATTCTTGCTTTTTGGCCTAAAATGAATTTTTAAAACTCATTCGTGGTGGAGAGGTACATGTAGGTTTTGCATCCCAAGAGATCTATTTTCTTCAGGTTCACCACTATTTTACCATCAAGGTTACATCTAAACACTAAACACTGGTGTAAGTTCACTGGTGGGCTTAGTAAATGTAATGGTTAAATTTGGGATGTAGACATCAAGACCCCTGGTTCCATTCATCACCACTGGAAAGAAATGTGAGTGTATTTCTCTACAATGAAACATTTCACATCATCAGTCGGGTGCTCTGTTTTCCTCCCACAGTCCAGAGACATGCATGTCAGGTGAACTGGAGATGCTAACTTGCCTCTAGGTGGAACTTTGTATGTGAATATGTGTTTTTCCAGTGATGGACTGGCATCATGTTCAGGGTGTTTCTCTGTCTTGTTTCATAGCTTTACAGCTACTAACAGACAGGTGGGCTGCAGTCTGTAACTCTAAACCCATAAAGTGCACCTAAATAGCAGCCGTTTTTAATAAAATGGCCACAGGGGGTTGGTACAAGGTCAACTCAGAGTACAGGGGATTCCACAACTGCAGTGCCTTTTCTGTGCTGCTTATGCTACCATTTCAAATGTGTGTAAAAATTAAAATATGTACAATCGATTATTTAAAAACAAGTAAACATCCTTCACAACAACCTATTTCAGACAACTAATTAAAAAAATATTAAAACTGTCTCTTGACAGCACTTAGCTCATCGTTTTAGCTCATCCCGGCCCGCTACAATGTTTAATTTTTTTTTTTTTTTCCTTATTTCATTAAAAATACTTCAGATGTCCCCTGGAAACACAGAATATTTAAGAATCATCACTCATCAATCATCATCAATTATCAATTAAGAATATTCAAGAATCATTTTTTGAACCACGGCCACAGGAGCCTACGCCAGCACTCACAGGGTGAAAGATTCTCCACAGCACTTAGAAAACAGTATTTTAGCCTAAATGGCAGAAACGTCCATACTGTAGTGTCACACTGGTGTGTGTGGCACTGCTATGATGGATCAGGCTTGGTGCTGCTGGGCTTTTTACACACATCACAGTCCACCAGCCGAACACACAGCTGTAAGTTTAATTAGCCCGTAGGTTATGTGTTATTGCGTCAGTGTTTGCATGTGTGTACATTTCCCAGGAACACATTCAGACTATTAGTACACTAAAGGTCACTTTTCTGTATAAACTCAGTCTGAGTCTAGTGTGGAAAATGACTGCATGAGCTGCAGCAAGGCAATGATCCAAATTTAAAATAACCTTTTCTGCAGTTCCTTTGTCTATAAGAATACTGCCACTGTTTTCCGCATGACGTCCTTTGGACGTAGCCATAACACTTGACTTTACTTCATCATTATGTTTGACTCATTACGAGGCTGTTTTTTTTTAGGAAGTGGATGACACACTGTGTGAGTGCTGCACCACTGTAGAGTCAAGCATTAATCTGCTTAGTTAGCGGTACTGCAGTCTGAGTAACTGTGTGATCAAGATATAAAAAAGACCAATAACTAGCAGGACTACATTCAAACCATTCCTGCACACTGCACTCGTTTTTTTTATGCCGTATTTTATTTGCCATCTGATTGATATTTGTAAACTTTCACTGGTTACGTGAACTGCATCAGTCACTGGTATCTATAGCTTTTACAAACATGTCACACCAAACAGGTTCAGATCTTCGCACAGACTGTAATATCAGACAAGGAGAACACAAGGGAACACAATGCACACCTCATCTGTTAAAAGTAACACAATATCTGAATCATCCAAGATCGGTATTCACCCCCAATTTAATAACTGGTGTCACCCTTAGCAGCATCTACAACCAAACGCTTCTTATAAGAGCTTAGTCTTTCACATCACACAGAGAAACTTCGATTCACTCGGGTCTTCTTTGGAGAATTGCTTCAATTCAACCACCTTGTAGGAGTTTTTGTGAATGAACATTAAAGGTTATTATTAACTGTTCTGCCACAACATTTCAAGTTAGTTATATTACATTTTATAGTGGCATTACAGTTTTTTTAGATCTTAGACAAGTAATTTGAAACAAATCTGAAGAGACAGAAGAAATTAGGGGAGTGCAAATACTTTCTCAGGGTTCTGAACATCAAAGGACAACTGAAAAGCCTTTAAAAGAAAGAAAAATGAAAGTGTTAGTCCCTTTGTGGCTTTAAAAGTGAAGAACAGGAAGCCAGTGAAGTGCTGCCTGGACTGCATTAATCTGTCCATTCTTTCAAACAGCTGTGTTATATGAAGAGAAGCGAAAGCATGAGTCAGCTTCTTTGTATGGTGTATTGTGTGGAATGAGCTTTGAATTTGGCAATGTTTCAAATATGTTTTGGACACATTGTGAATGTGAGACCTCCTGGGCACACAGTGCTAAAATTTTGACTTACGAGTTTAATTCGTCCCGTGACGGAGCTCGTAACTCAAATTACTTGTATGTCAAATCAGTTTTCCTTATTGAAATGAATTGAAATGCCATTAATCCGTTCCGGACCTCCAAAAAACATAGCATTCTTTTGTTGTGTGTTTTTAAATAAGAAAAATGTGCTTATAAATAACAAATATTGTATAAAAACACAACACAATAGAATGTACTGCAATAAACTGGTTTTATTAAGTATAATGTACAGCATTTGCCTTGGAGATGTGAAAATGCTTCGCCTTAGAGACTTAAAGATGCTTCGGCTGCCTTCATATCTGTGCTCGCTGCCTCTCCTGCGAGCTGCTTCGCCGTCAACCACACCATCAGCAGCGTCTCCATAGTTTCTTGGATAGAGGTCCGCTGTTTAGAAAATATCTTAACGCCCCTGACTGGCGTTATAGCCTTTATCATCTCCTTCTCCTTCAGTAAGGTGCAGACATTAGAAGTACTATGATCGTACTGCTTCGCCCACGTTGACTACGCACACACCTTGGTCATGTTTTTCTAATTTTTTTCTTTAATTCAGTGCGCATCATCTGCTTCTTCTCGGCACTGTCCTTCACACTCACTTTCTTTGGACACATGGATGGATGAACAAACTTTTGCAAAATAACTGCAAGCGCAAATGCTCGTAACCCGAAGTTGGGAGACTCGTAAGTCAAGGTACCACTGTACTATAATTAGTTGTATGACACTTTTCTGATAATCCCCCATGATTGACATGCCTCTGTCCAACCCCCTTAATCTGAAGCTGAACTCAACCCAACACTGTGAGTAAAGCAGATGAGCAGGTTTGCTTCTTCTGCTCAACTATACCTGCTGGTTCCTGCAATTCTGCAGAAAGTTTCGCTAACTTCAGCATAGAGAGACAGCAGGGAGCCTGTCTTTGTTAAAGCTGTGTGAGTGGAAAAGCCATAATCAGCCTTTTAACTGGTCATTAATGCTGATGTTCATATGTCATTTGGACTGCCCAGTTTACATCAAAAGTGGTGACTTTGGGGAAAATACAAAGTCATTGTATTTTCAATAGTCACCAGAAAGTTCTTCTCCCGCCCAGGTCTTTCACTTGGATTTGATTTTTGTCACTGGATGTCTTCGTTTGCCCATTGCAGGTCTAGTAAGTACAATTTCAGTTTTATCTCCGTATGGTTTCATCTTGCGGCTATGCTGTAAAAACAGTGAACCAGATGGAGGACTGTAAGGTGTAGTTCAGGGAGGAGTTAAGACAGGCCTTGGGTGGCAGGGAAGAGTTGCCAGACAGCTGGGCAGCCTCTGCAGAAGTAAGGCAGCCAGCTAGAAAGGTGCTAGGGTGTAGAACGAGGGCGCTGCTCAGCAGAGTCCAGCTCCACTCACATCATCAAATTTGCAAATGACATGACGGTGCTGGGTCTTTTCAGGAACAATGATGTCTCAGCCTACAAGGAGTAGGTGACAAATCTGGCTGCCTGGTGTAAGAGCAACAATCTCTATTTTAATGTCGATAACACAAAAGAGATGATAACTGACGTCACGAAATCCAGCCCTGCTCAATTTCACTATTGACAGCACTGCTGTATAGAGGGTTACACCATCTTCTGTAGGAGTACCACTGAAAGTCTTCTCTCCAGTTGCATCCCTGTCTGGTATCAGCACTGTAATATTTCAGACTGTAACACACTGCAGTGGATGGTACGAGCAGCTGAGAAGGTTATCAGGTGTGTCTCTACCCCTCAAACCTACTGCTTTAACAGAGCCAGTAAAATTGTGAAAGACTGTTCACACACATTAAACAGACTTTCCCCTCTGCTACCATCTGGCAAACAGTATCAAAGCTTCCGCTCTGGTTCTGCACGCCTGTGCAACAGCTTCATTCCACAGACCACCAGGGCTCTGAAGGGACATAAATACACATAAATGTCCATATATAAATGTACATAAATGTCTAGTTCCTGGTTAACCAGCATTTTCAGTGAACCTCCTGTGCAGCAATCATACTTACGGTGCAATACTCATCATCATGGGCGTCACCGCCATTCAGTCTGAAAGGGACATGTCCCCTTCACATTTCATAATTATTCGTTTGGAACCCCCACATTTAACATAAAATATTAGTTCACCCAGCACTGTTTTCCAAAAGAATCCATTCCACTTAATCGATAGGAGAATACACATACAACTGGAAATCCACTCCGGGTTCGCCTCCAACTCACCGCATGCAAGTGAAGCGAATGATCAGTGCACAGACAGGCTGCTCGAAACTGGAGGAGGTAACGTCAGCCACATTGTGCGCAGGAAAAAATTGGAAACCGCTGCCCTAGGCCACATTAAATGAATGTTCAACTAAACAATGAAAAATTAGGAGTAAGCTTTGCCTTATTTAGGCTACTTAAACAGTAAACCTAGGGTGTTCTTGGTTGATGAACAATTGTTTGCAATATTTGCTCCCTCCCCAGACACAATGGAAATAAGAAAATTCCTTACAAAGACAGATTCTGTTTTCTTGCACTCTCTTTTGTACACAAATACACCAGAACCCTGTACCCACCGCCTCCCAGCTCTACACCTTCCATCTAACCAGAAGCCTGACTAAACAAGTATGTTTTCAGGATGTTGACAATGAGCAATAATGCACATGGTAGACAATTGCACACCATTTTAGAAAGAGGTGAAGTTTAAAGTTTAGTTTTAAGATTTAGTTAAGTTTAAAATTAGGTTGGGGTGACGGTTATGGTTAGGTTTTGTGGGTTGAGGTTAGTGTTAGATTGGGCAGTAGGTTCAAGACTATAGCTGCACTTGTTCACTCATTCACTCATTCACTACATAGTGTTTGCTGTATAGGGGGCTAAGTATTGAACAAGGGGAGGCGACGTTTAGTTAATTTCGGACACTCGAGATGTTACATTTTTACTAACTGTTGCTTAAATAGTGCGCCGGATTGTGGCAGTTTTTCTCTGTCGCATAAACACACGCCTTGTCTCTGTAGTTCAGACACAGCCCGCACATGAGGCGGGGTCTGGTGGACACAGTGACGGACAGATCCGTCCAAGGGTCTGGTCATCATGTGTACCAGGCAACAATTTTGGGCCGGCCGGGTAATTTTGGGCCGGGTAAATCCCGTCTGCCGGCCGGGATCGCGCACCACACCCACCCCCGGACCGCGGCTCAAAATGCCCGGGCCGATATTTTGTCCTAGTCCAGCCCTGGGTACTACTGTCCTCCGCGGAGAGAGAGAGAGAAAGAAAGTGCAAGTGTGACTGAATCTCCTCCGTTTGAAGCCCCACTCCCCCCCCCGCCCCCGTCTCTCCTCCCTCCACCTTGCTCCTCTTCTTGACTTTCGCGGGATAACAGTAGTGTGCAGCGCGTCCACTTTGTAGGTGCACTCGTTCACTATGTAGGGCACGGTAAAAGACACCCGCAGTGCATGATGGTATATGGGTATTCATGTAGTGTACAGTGTCTGAACACTAGATTTTGGGGTCGCGCAGCAATTTTGTCGTGCCCTAACTAGTGAGTGAAATTGACAGTTGGAATAGCTGATTCACTACATAGTGCTCTACAAAGTGAACAGCTTATGTCTAGGATTTATGTTGAGGTTAAAGTCAGCTTTATACTTTAGGTTTAGGGCTGAGTTGAGGACTAGTGTGAGTTTCAGGATTATGGAGAAGTTAAGGTTCAGACACTCAACTAAGTGTGTGTTAATGCTTTTTGGAGAATCTGCAAAGCACCAAATGTGCATTGTCAAATGTTATCTCTATAGGGCTTCTGAATGCACCCTGAAAAAAAAACACAGATCTCTGTAAAACGTATGCATGATAAGAAAGCACAACAACCAACAAAATACCGCGTGCCTGAACTAGTCCAATCTCAGGTGGGGTCTTCTTGGATCACCCAGAGATAAAAGAACAAAAGGCATGACTAAGCACACAAAGTTTTCCAGTTTCATTCATACATTCATCTCAGACAGATATGACACAGGCCTGAATGGCTATGCACTATATGTGTCTCTGCCTCTGAGCTGATTGGCACATGCAGTGCAATACACCATGACCGATTAGCTGCATCACGCAACGTTACACAGGGTACACCCCAGTTTCCACTTTTACATAAGGCATAGATAATCAAGTTTCACAACATGAATGAATGCATGAACTTTTCCCTTACATAAGACTTCTGTGCAAACTAGGTCCAGTTGTTTTCACGTATTTGCACTTGGCAGATTGTGAAAGACGTTCCTTAAAATATTTTGTAGATCATAGTTTTAACCAGGGGGCAATAGAGGGGGACCAGTGTATCTTTGCCTCTGACTATTAGTTTTATTCTGCATATCAGTCTCTGTTTTCTTTATATCCTCAACATGCACACTGGCCATAGCAATGAGAAAAAATAGAATTCCTCCAAAACAGCCAGAAGACATGACAACAGCACGTTGCTATACTCAGAACTTTAGAGAAGTGATATTTGGCACCAGTTGCTGTGCCACTGCAAACTCTTCTTAGAACAAAATTGTAATTTACATAAGTTTCAAAAAATTTACATAAGTTTCCAAAAAAAAAGAAAAGTATTTGATGAGCCAAGATATGCTTGGGGTCAAAAGTTTCAGCCATATAGACACAGTACACAGTGAAATGGAACAATGTGCCTAGAGAACCATGTACCAACACAAGAACAGAAACAGAACACCACAAGACCACAAGTGCAGACAAGACAAAAGAGAGTGCAAGAAAACGGAAACGAAACAACTGTACAAGACAAAAGTTATTGTAGTCGACAATGCAGAGGAGAGTTACATGTGCAAAAATGCAGAACAGAGGTAGACAGCAATAAATATAATTGTGCAAATATAGCAACAGGACAGAGTGCAGTATAATAAATAGAAGGGTATTTACAGCAGGGTATTATCTTCCCTTAGGTCATATGTTTGATTCCCAGCACAAACACATGATAGGCTACAGCAAAGAGCCCAGGCAAGAGTAATCTTACTCAAACATTTAACAGACTGTCAGGAAAAAATGTGCCTGAATTTGAGAACTGCATTTTCATCACAAATGAGTCTCAGCCATGCAAAGCATAAAGCAACAATTTGCAAACCTGCAAGAAAAACACAAGAAAACAACCAGACAAGACAACATTTATTACAGTCACCAATCGCTACTTTACTAGT
Source organism: Hydrocynus forskahlii (assembly GCA_037974365.1). Classification (NCBI taxonomy): domain Eukaryota; kingdom Metazoa; phylum Chordata; class Actinopteri; order Characiformes; family Alestidae; genus Hydrocynus; species Hydrocynus forskahlii. The sequence goes on along the minus strand of JBBPCX010042627.1, from coordinate 6,449 downwards.
CTGAATAAATACAGTGTTATGACAATGTATTCTCGCAGCAGAATGTTGGCTGTTCAGAAATGCAGAACAGAGGTAGACAGCAGTGGATACAATTGTGCAAACATAGCAGCAGCAGGACAGAGAATGTGCAGTATAATAAATAGAAGGGTATTTACAGAGGCAGCTAAAGTCTGAGTTGCTTAGGTTGCTTGTTCAAGGCAGAAAAGATGTATATGCAATATGTATGCATTGTTTTAGGAGGGGACGAGGGTAGTTCAGGGGAGGGATGTGTTGGTGGTGTGTGTGGGGGGATGCAGTTTATGTTTTGGTTCTGGGTGAGGAGTCTGATGGCCTGAGGGAAGAAACTGTTTACATCAGAGGAGGCCCATATGCTACGGAACTTTTGGCCAGATGATGGAGGGAAGAAGAGAGTGTGTGAGGGGTGAGTGGGGTCATCCACAATGCTGCTGGCTTTGCGAATGCAGCGTGTGACATAACTGTCTGTGTGGGGGAGAGAATTGTAACATTTTGGATCGGAAGACCCTGCAGAGGCTTTCTTGGTGATGCGCTGGTGTTGAGGGCCCACATGAGGTTCTCCGTGACGTGAACATCAAGGAACTTGGTGCTCTGGATGAGCTCCACTGAGGAGCCAATGATGTTCAGTGAGGGGTGATTATGTTGTGCCTTCCTGAAGTCAACAACCATCTCTTTTGTTTTATCTACATTCAGAAACAGGTTGTTGGCCCTGCACCAGTCCATTAGCCATCACACCTCCTCAATCTATGATGCCTTGTCTTTTCTGCTGATTAGACTGACCACACCCATGTGCCCAGTAAACCTGATGATGTGGTTTGAGCTGCACAGTCGTGGGTCAGAAGCGTAAAAAGCAGAAGGCTGAGCACACAGCCCCAGAGGACTCTTCTGCTCAGCAGGTGGTGGTGCTGGAGATGTTGCTCCTTATCCTGATTCACTGAGTTCTCCTAGTCAGGAAGTTTAGGATCCAGTTACAGAGAGGCATTTTGTAAGCCCAGCTTCCCATTCAGCTGCTGAGGAATGGTGTTGAATGCTGAACTGAAGTTTGTGGCCAAAATTCTCGTGTCCATCTGATGGAAGGCGAGGTGGTGATGGTATCATCCGTAGAGTGTTTGGGATGATATTCAAACTGCAGGGGCTCCAGCTGTGATTTTCTGTGCCTCATGACAAGCCTCTTTAAGCAATTTTATGATAATGGGTGTGAGCGCGACAGGACTATAGTCATTGAAGCAGGACACTGATGACTTCTTTGGCACTGGGAGGACAGTGGTGACTTTGAAGGATATAGGAATGGTGGTGGTGATGTCTGTGAGAACATCTGCCAGCTGGTCTGCACATCTGAGCACATAACCAGGACAAAAGACTGGGGTTCTCTGCAAAAACTCTGAGGGAGAGGATGTGGGGGACCCACACGAGCCGCCCTGGCCCGCCGGAAGAGTGTCCAGTACGAAGAGCAATGAGGGGGAGGTGGCTGAGTGGGGCTCACAAGGGTTGTGTTGTTCCCCACCTCCGCCCCTCCTGCGCCTTTGTGTGGGCCTGGTGGGCCTTTGGGCGCCCCAGAGTGGCTCATAGGGAGTGGGGTACTGTCACGGTAGCGGCCGCCATCACCTGAGAAAGGGGACTTTTGATTTGATGCATGGATGTGTGGATGTTTCCCTGGTCAGCTGGTTAGTAAGGGTTCCGAATGGTCTTTAGTTTGTGCATGGTATGTATAAGAATGCTTCTGTTTTAGTTCCATTGGTCAGTCCACCCTCACAGTAAGCTTAGTGTGTACCTGCCCTTTGTTTGTGTTCTGAAAAGGAAGTATTGGCCCTCATGCTGCCTTTTGTTTTGCTTTTGTTTACTAAAAACCCTAGAGAAAATGGAAATTTGCATCTGCGCCTCCTTTATGGACGGGTTCACATCGTTCGTGACACACACTGATCATTCAATGTGCTTTACAGGAATAGAATAAAAATATTGAGCATAAAAATAGTAGGAAGTAAAAACATGAAAGAATAAAAGAAATAAAAGAATACACAGGACATTTGTAAAAGAAGATTAAAGGTGCAGCTGAAATGCAGTTAAATAACTTAAATGAAAGGTAGAGTGTGCTTTGAAAATGTCATTGTTAATGGGCAAAGCCTATAGTTTATAGGATTCAATATCACCTCAAAAAATTATATAAAATTAACTTGACACAGTTTGGAATGCTGTACTGACTTCTATAGTTTGTCAGCCATATTAAACTTATATCTCAGGTCCAAAGCTAAAGAAGCAAAATATGGACACCCACATATGTGTTAACTGACTGACAACACTTAAGGTTAGTAGAAAATGATGTTAGTTTGACTGTTCCTTTAATCTAATGAATAAGAAAATAGGTTTGCATTTATCTGACTTAAAGTGTAGGATCATCTACAGTTGAACATAGTGACTTACAGAAAGGAAAGAGCTGCTATAGATTGCTATCAATATAAGTACTTCTTTTTTGATATCAAGGGCATGGATCATCACTCCATAGCAAAAGGGGCCTTTCTGGTATTGTGTATTCACTGCAGGACACTGGATGTGGCCACAGGCAACCGGCTGACAAAGAGGTGATTGTCAGAGGTGAGTAGGTCACTGTGGTGCACTCACTATACAGAAACCATGAGGAAGCAAGTGGCCTAAGCACGCCGGGGGTTACACCACAAAAACAATGTCTAGACAGCACATACACACGTGCTACTGAATACAACAACCAACATTCGAAGATTACGTCTAATCCCTTTTCCTGTTGGCCAGAAGCTTACAATAATCATATTCTAGGCAGAACATTTTTTGGAGAAAACCTGGAACTCTTTTGTTTGTCAGTCAAGGGGTCATGTGTAATTGGGTTGCACTTTATTTACCTTTATGTTTACCTAGGATTTAAAACATAAATAATAATAAATGTGGTGTGTTCACGTATGACAAATAGTCACTTTAATTTAATTAATTGAAATGATACAAATAATTTACAAATAATAGTACAAATAATGCCTAATTGTGCAAATAATGCCTAGTGAGAAACAGCAGGTGTATTATGGCATATAATGATAAGTAGGTATAAATATGTGGTAAATACAACCAAACTGCTTCAGTAAATACATGCCTGATTGAGAAAAGTAGGTGCAAAAGTACAGGGGGCCTGCCACTGAGTTGTCAGTAAGTACCTAGTTTTCAGAACAGTACTTCCTTCTACATTAACTGCTGATAGGTTCTCTGTAATTTATCAATAATATGGTTGTAAAATTAAATAACTGCATGTGATTAGGCTGTAGATGCTGTAGATCTATGTTATACCACAGTGCTATGGTAACTGGAAGTGGTCCTTGAGCAAGACACTTTATCTTTAGTCCCAAAATATTTGGATCATTGGCCCTCAGGCTAAATAACAAAGAGATCCTAAACTACCTGGAAAAGAAAAAAACACACACACCTACAAACACAGGTGCTGGAGGAAACACAGAGTTCAGGACAAAAGCGGAGGAGCTCAGAAACGTAAAAACAAAGAAACTGCAAATCTGTATGTGGACTCAATCACCGGATTGTACAGGATAGGCTGAGAGTGTTGGCTACTACTGATTAACAGTCCCAGAGCACTGCCACATTATGTGTAGTTTTGAACACTGTGTTTATGTTCTGCATACCACAAAGACATGAATGCAGGTACAGCTGTGTACTTATCAAGTTACTTGTTTCGACTGCATTACAGAGGACCTACCTGTGTGTACCTTAAAGTATGTGATGTTAACTGAAATGTGTTCTATGTACAAAGCAACACTTCTCCCAAACACAGCATGATGTGAGGAAGCACCAAGGTTACCTCTGTTATCTTAATCTGTGCCCTAACAAAAGCAATGAAGAACAGAGCAGAGCAGATGGTAGACAGCAGGAAATGTGAAAAAAAGGGGCCGGTTAAGGAGAGAGCACAAAGGGCCACAATTCAATAGAATCCTGTAAAAGGCACTCAAATATGGGCAACAGCACAACAGCTGCACCAGCACAGACTTATTACATATTCTATTTGGTGTGCTCCATTCTAGCTATTTTCTATTATATTCTAATTTGTTCTGTTCTGCTCTCTCTCCCTATCTCTCTCTCTCTCTCTCTCTCTCCCTCGCTCTCTCACTCTCTCTCACTCTCTCTCACTCTCTCTTTCTCTGCCTTTCTATCTCTTTAAAAATGTCCATTTCACTTTGTGTTGTGTGTCTTTTATTGCATTCTTTACACTTTATTTGATACCTAATAAAAAAGTTACTGTTATTTTTGTTATTTGTACCATTCAACTCACAAAGCAGTCCTGAGTTTTTTTTAGTGAGTTTGTAATTGTTTTTGGTCCAGTCTCCTTATATTACAATGTATGTTATGGCCCAAACCCATTCTCTTAGTCAAGACATTGTTAGATTTTCCAGCATTACCTGTCTGAAACTATCATTTATCATTCATAATAAGTAACTACTAATTTTGACTGTAAAAGTTACATTAATAAGTCTGCAAACCAAGCTATGAGCTTCCTCTCTTGCAAAATTAGATATGTCACAAAAACATGTTACTGTTTCATAAAATCCTTCCAAACTCCTCTGTCAAAAATCTAATGTCTTCAGCACTCTTTGTGGTGAATGCTTCTTCCTTGAGTGGATGCAGGCAAGCCTCCCTGTCTAAAACGCATATTAATTATTCAAATGAGATAAAATGACATTCCTGGCAGTGGTATTTAAATATGATCAAACCATTTATGGCTCTTATATTAAAACATCCAACCCTTGATGACTCATTTTTCCTGATGAGAGGATCAATAGAAATGGTGCAAAATTCGAATCGAGTGTCATTACATTATGCATTATAGTTAAAGTCAATGTCTATTGGAAATCACAGCAGTGGGACTGTTCAATTCAAGACATTTTAGAGTCGACTCCAAATGCAAATGACAAACACTGGAGTTAAAATCATCACAATAATCTTGAAAAATCATGATGTCAAAAATTAAAGATTGTTTGAATAGTTATATAAAAAATACATAATATTATATAAGCAATTAGATTTAGTGAGTCAACATTACCTAATTTGTGTTGTGTAATTTGTGTAATTTTGTGTAATTTGTACCAAACTGCTCCTGAAGGTGGGTAGATGTTTTGGTTCTGGCACTGTTGTTTTATTGTTAGTGTTTAGTTTAGGTTGGACCTCTGGGTCGGTCCTCTGGCATCTTTCTTGGTTCCAGTTTACTCCTGTCTTGTCTCTAGTGTTTTGGTTTTTGGTCTGGGTTAGGCCCTCATGCCTTTTAGGTTTTGAAAATAAAAGCAAAATATGGAAGTCTGTGTTTGCGCCTCCCTTTGCTGCCCTGAGACAGACTGCTTGCTGACAGTTAGTAATATTTTTGTTACAAATTTGACATGTCACCTTGTTTTCCACCGTCATGATGACCACAAGTGACACAGCTGGAAATGCAGCTGGAAGTTCCAACATTAATCTAACACAGCTGTCTCTGATTCATCCATATGAATGTCCTGAATGTCTTGATGGACTTGATTGTGTGTTAAACCTATTGAACAAATATTCACATGAAAGCTGCTGCAGATCCTTTCCTGTGAGTGATGATTTGCAATAAAAAACAAACAAAAAAAACCATTCTCGTTCATTAGTCATCCTGTTACTCATTTGACCCACCTCTCGGTCATATGAGTAGTAATTCCATTTCCTTAAAGGTGAATTACACAGGGAATAGTCATGACACAGGGAAAAGGTCAGAAAAATATAAAAAATCTGTTTATATGTCATATTATTAGAGGTGCATGATGTTGATTTAGTGACATTCCATTTCCAGATGAAGGGAAAATTCCATAACAATAGGACATAAGTAACTGGACTGCTTAAGTAACAGAATTACTGAGGGTGAGATTTAAATGTATTGTACATTTTTCTTAGTTCTACAGTGAGGGCACAACCCCTGGTGACTACCCTCCCCAATAGACACCCAGCTGCAGCATGTAATTACAAAGAAAAAGATGCTATTTGGGCAACAACTGAAACAATTACATAACAGCTACCAAGTGATACTTCTAACTAAACAAAAGAACTTACATATAAGTGACCGATCCACAGACACATTCAAAAATGAATTAAAATCATAAAAGAAAAACAAACAGATTAAACACAATCATTGCAGTTTGTAACAATCTGCCTTGGTTTTGCACTTTAACCTTGGGACATTTGAATTGACAGCCTGTCCTGCCCCTGTCCTGAGTTCCCCCTGTCAGATTCCATGGTTTGGTTTGGCCCATAATCTTAAATGAACTCTCCTGACTTTCATCTCTTTGGTTTAAGCTACCTCTACCACAGGGGCGTATCAAGCTTTCCAAAGTGGGGGGATGGGGTGTTGTGACAGACAATGAATTTAGCTTGACTAATTTAGCGTGATGCACTGTCTGATATCA